>FIZR01024884.1:0-10743 GCA_900060175.1 Ferrisia virgata | reverse complement strand
CATTAATGACGTATAAATGACATATTTCTAACGCTTGTAAGATTATATTCTATTGGCATAAATATGACATGAAGTTGATGTTTCAGCTGACACGTTTGCGGCACACGAATGGCATATTTCTGACACACATTGTGTAGTGCTATTAAGGGCACAAATGTGTCTCATAATTGGCGATTTTGTTGGTACTTTAATTACATATAAATGGCAGACTTTCATTTTGTGACTTGGTAGTGGCATATTATTGACAATTTTATGGTACCTTTTTGACACACTTGTAACGTACTCATAACTTCGATTTGGCAGACCACTAATACCATACGAATGACATCCAACATGCTTTTGACATAATTATGACACTATGACACCATTCTGAAACAGTTCTGATATGATTCTGACACTATACTGACACATTTATGGCGTGCTTTCAACACTAGTTTGGCACATTTGTGACACTTTTATGGCATATTTTCGACAATGTGGCAAAGTAGTGTCAAAATCACGTCATACATGGGTCAGAACTGTGTCAGAATGGTGTCATAATATTGTCAGAAGTGTGTCACTCCTAAGTCATATTAAATCAAGTCAAAAGCATGTCAGATATCATTCATCGGACGTTGGCACGCATCTGACAAAATTATGACACTATTTTGACACACTTGTGACACGCTTCTGACACTACTTTGGCACATTTCTGACACTATTGAGACATATTTTTGACAATGTGGCAAAGTAGTTTCAAAATCACGCCATAAATGAGTCAGAACTGTGTCAGAATGATGTCATAATACTGTCAGAAGTGTGCCACTCCTAAGTCACATTAAATCAAGTCAAAATCACGTTAAATGACATTCATAGGGCGTTCGCATGCACCTGAAAAAATTATGACACTATTTTGACACACTTGTGACATGCTTATGACACTACTTTGGCACATATCTGACACAATGAGGACATATTTTTGACACAACTCAACAATATTTTGATCTGGATTCTGACACATCAAAGTAAAGGTATGTCCTAACTGAGTCAAAACAGTACTAAAATGGTGTCAGGAACATGCCAAAATGGTGTCAGAATGGTGTCATAATGTTTTCAGAAGTGCGTAACTATTAATTAATCTGACAATGGTGTACTGCCAAAACTGAGTCAAAAACCTACCTCAAATGTGTCAAATCAATTTTACACTGTTGTCAGAAGCATGCCGCTACTAAGTCACATAAGTGTCATAATCACGTCAGAAGAGAGATTTTTCTTCCTCCAACGGCAATACCACCATTCCAATGTTCTAGAGCCTCGTGAATTATGTGCTCAGCATAGATGTTGAATAGCTGTGGGGATAATAGGCATCCTTGACGCACTCCCCATTCCGCTTGAAAAACCTTAAGATTCTTCACCATCAACTCTCACCACCATAGAACTGGCCTCATTCAGGAACACTCTCATCTCCCTTAAAACTTAGAATAGCTTCTTCCAATTTACGCAGTCAACGGCTTTGGCGTAATCTATGAAACACATCAATACAGGTATGTTTAACTCCCTGCACTTTTCGATGATTTGCTGGACATTCATTATCTGTTCCCTTGTGCCTTTTCCTGGCATGAACCCGGCTTATTCAGGTAGAATTTTCCTGTGTAGATACGCCTTGAACCGGTTTTGTAGGATTCGTAACATTACTTTGCTGCTGGGTGGAATTAAGAGCGATTGTTCGATAATTAGAGCATAATCCTGCATCTCCTTTCTTATGCAAGGGTATCAGCACCAACTTATACCATTCAGTGGATCATTTATGAGTCTACCATATCACACTATGGAGTCGCTATACTGCTTTGAATCCGTTTTCACCAAGAGCCTGCCAAAATTCCGTTTCAACACCATCGCAACCAGGTGCTTTGCGTTTCCACATCGTATTCACCGCTTCCCTTACTTCATCAAGTAAGATACTTTGGCACATTTCTGACACAATTGTTACATATTTTTGACACAACTCCTGAATATTTTAATCTGGGTTCTGTTCAATACGATGGAGAATGAAATATGTCAGAAACATGTCATTTTTGCGACAAATGGTGTTATTTTTGCATCCGAAATGTACCATTATGGCGTGAAAAACATGCCACTGATATGTCAAATACATGTCATTAATATGTCGTAGTAACGTCAAAGTCATGTTATAATGAAGTCATTTTGTAGTCGTCCTGATGCTACAATTGCATCATTTCAATGTCACTGTCACGAGTTTGGCAAATATTTAGTGATCCCAAATTGGCTGAAGCATTGCCAGAAGTGTGCCATTTTTGCTATCAGAAGTCTCACGCCGGAACTGCGTCATGTGACACTACTTATCCTGACACCATTTGCATAGCGCGGTGTTAGTATGAATATCGAAAACATTGAAAATTAAGAACTGGTATAAGTGTTTTAGTACCCAAATTTTAAGCTCTCAAGGCAAGGAGGAACGAGCTTAAAAATTGTATTAGCTTAATTTGGTCGAGCGATATTGCATAGAAAATGTATATTTTTGTGCTCAGAGAAAAGGCAAACCTCAACCCCTTTCGCTTCTGTCTTCCTTCATAATCGTTACAAAAAGTTCTTTCTAAAAAAAATATGCCGCTGAAGGCTGAACTTTGGATTTTCCAATGGTTTATTTAAAAAGAAATGATATTTTAAAATTTTTAACACCCTCCAATATCCTCTGAAATTTTCAACATTGCTGATTTTTGAGCAATGATCTCCTTTCTTAATTAAACGTTTGTAATTTCAATTTGCCATTATATCAAGCTGCCAGGCTGAATTCGAACAATTTTTATCAGTATCGATTAAAACCATTTTTAGCCATGTTAAAGTCAAATACTTATTCTTTTTCGCCCCTCTTTTCAAATAAAAATCATTTGGCCAGCTCGGTACCGACCGAAATTGATCAAATTTGGGCAATACGTTTAGTTTCGTGGCGGATCAGATATTTTTGAGTGCGGATGATCTCTGCTAGAAAGCCCATTTATACCTGCCTTTTTTGAGTCAAATGATAGAAAACCCTAAGTTGTATAATGTATCCAAAAAATCAGCATCTTCGGTCTGTTGAGAGAGGAGTAGGCTGTTTCGCCCATATCTTCTCTCCAAATTGAAGTTGGAAATTTGAATTTGGCACATAAATTTTGTACGGGTCTTAGATATGCCTTTTGAAGGTTCCTTATGTTGAAAATGATGCTCAAAAAGGATTGTATTGCAATGTTTTTCATTTTATATTTACTCGAGATTTTATCATTTGAATTTCCTATTTTTATGAGAAAAAAGAAAAAATGCACGAATTTTTATGCTTCTATTTTTGTGCGAACCCAACTCCAAATTCAGGAATGGGGTTGATATTTGGTACGTCGATTTACTAGAAACATTAGCTATATCTTTTGAGTTTTGACTCTTTAGCCTCCTTCCCCCCCCCCCCCCCACGACCTCGAAAAAGTATTTTTGGGATGGTGTCTGCATTTTTTGAGTTGCTCGCACGCACATTTTTCCTCCAAACTGAGCCAGGATGTTTGAAATGTGGCATGAAAATTTAGTAAAGGTTTTAGCACAAGCATTTTTTTTCTGTATTTTATGAATGAAACAATTGACTTCACTCGCTTCCTTCGAACTTAAGCGTGACCCTACACAAGAAAAAAACATACATAAAACGAAGGACGCAACCAAACAAATATTCCTTCGAATAGGCGAATTTATGTCGTAGCTTTGATTATATCTCATACGAAATTTTTCTCTTTTTAATGTAAAAATATCCGACGATACACGCGTTACAAACCTATGCTTTATTCCTTGCACCGAGCAATCAGGACTGAAAACTGGATCGGTGATTTCATTCAGACAATGCGGATCTTCCTGTTGGGTTTTCAAAATCAATCGTTGCCCTTTGGGTCCTTTCGACTGGACATTGTATTGCCAAAAATATCGTTCTTTTTTCGACTGTTTCGAAGACGATCCGTTTTCCGCATCGCTTCCAGATTCTGTAAAAAAAAAGTTCAAAATACACCGTATAATTTTACATATGAAATAAGTAAAATCAATATCGATCGATTATTATACACATAAATAAGCTTGGAAATTTTACTCAATATTTCAAATTGCGTCGACAGAAGAAAAATATTTCGCCAAGATAGAAATATCGTAATTAATCCGCGTCTTTAATCGGATAAATTCAGAAAAATATACCTCCGTCCAGATGTTCTTATCCATCAAGCCAATCCTAATCAGTTAGAAATTCGATCAAAACAGGGACGGTGTGACGGATGATGTGACGTGACATGCTGATGGTATATGCTGGTAAGATGGCGTTAAGAAGAGAGCGCAGAGACCGAGGGGATACCGTGACATGGAGTTGGGAATTTTATATGTATATGTAAGGTATAAGTATATAAAAAATCGATACGCCGCAACAAGACCTTGAACTAGGAACCAAATTTAATAACAACATTTCGACGTGAAAAATTCTTAAAACTTTGTTTTCAACAAGATTACAGGCCGCAAACACTCTCACATCACACAAATGCATACGCGTGTACCTCTACTTTGGAAGAAGAATATTTCTATTTGTATTTTATTAGCTTTCAAAACCTGAACTACCAATAACGCTAATCAATATACCAAAACGACAATGGCGGTTTCCAATAACTTTAAAGTTTACTATAGATTATTACTCGCAAATAATAATAAGTAAGTTATACAACGTTCATTTACGAGATGAGAAATCTTATATACGTAGGTAGCTAGGTAGGTAGGTAGGTAGGTAGGTAGGTACATAAGTATATTCACTTCAAGGTCGTGAATCTGCCGAGTATAGCGAACAAATAGCTATATAGCTATACAATAAAGGAATACAAGCCGTTTAAAAAGCTCGCGAAATTTACGTATAAATACTGAAGGACGAAGGACGACACGACGGAACAGAAAGACTCTGAAGGAACGAAAGAAGCAGATTTGCAAAAGTATTGTGAAAATATAAGGGTAAAGGCTTTTGGCTTATTTTCAATAAATATGTATATATATATACAAGTAAGGTACTCGTAGAGGAATTCGCAGACACCGTAATAAACCGAATAAAACTGCTACGTGTAGTCCGAATCTATATTGCCAACGATCACGCAAAAGCTGCCGCAGTTTTTATACCATTTTTCAGTAATATCGATTTCTTTAATGTAACATTTATAAGTACAGTATCAACTGTCAGTTCGAACGAGTATTTCCATGAAGAGGTGTTACAAACATTTGAATACCATTGTTTTTTGATATTTCACTTGTATACTTAACACCAATTTGAAAATAAGAGTATTCGAATCCCAACCGATGTTAGTTTTTTCGATTTAAATATCTGAGTTCGGTTTTCCATTTGTAAGAAAAGACATAGGACATTAACCCCCATTTATACGCACAAGATATGTACCTGACGTATTATCCCTCCGTGCAAATTTTGTCATCAGTCATTTTCGAGTCAGTACACATTAGGTCCACATTTGAAAAATTTCAACCAATCAGAATACCGATTGCTCCGTCTACTTTGATAGGCATTGCAATTACTATGCCAATTTTAAATCAGAAAAATGCCACCATATATCCATGACACAAAAGTGGTATACTTTGGCAAATTTCTGAGCTTCGGGTGACATTTGAATGGCACATTACTGACCAACTTCTGACACATATTTGTTGACAAAATCATGGCACAGATATGAAATATAAGTTTGACATTTTCGTTGGCACCTTAACGTTGTTCAAATGACATAATTCTAATGCTTGTAAGATTATATTTTATTGACACAAATATGACATGAAGCTGACATTTTAGCTGACACGTCTGCGACACATGCACTACCATGGCACAACTGTATCATATGATTGTCATTTTAGTTGGTTAATTACGGTACACATGTGACTTGATAATGGCGTATTGTTAAAACGTTACAGCACCTTTGACACAGTTGTACAATGCTTTTGACTTGATTACGACACTAACACAACTTGGTAGTGGCATGCTTCTGACAATAATATGACAATATTTTGACACACTTGTGACATGCTTCTGACACTACTTTGACACATATCTGACACAATGAGGACATATTTTTGACACAACTCAGCAATATTTTGATCTGGATTCTGACACATCAAAGTAAAGGTATGTCCTAACTGAGTCAAAACAGTGCTAAAATTGTGTCAGGAACATGCCAAAATGGTGTCAGAATGATGTCATAATGTTTACAGAAGTGCGTCACTACTAAGTCACATAGGTGTCATAATCACGTCAAAAGAGATTTTTCTTCCTCCAATGGAAATACCACCATTCCAATGTTCTGGAGCTTCGCAAATTATGTTCTCAGCATAGATTTTGAATAACTGAGGGGACAATATGCATCCTTGACGGAGTCTCTGTTCCACTTGAAAAGCCTCAGATTCTTCACCATCAACTCTCACTACCTTGGAATTGAACTCATTAGGGACTCTACCAAATCTACTATATAAGCAGGGACTCCCATCTCTCCTAAAACTTTGAAGAGCTTCTTCGAATTCACGCTGTCAAAGGCTTTGGCGTAATCTATGAAACACGTCACTACAGGTATGTTGAACTCCCTGTACTTTTCGATGATTTGCCGGACATTCATTATCTGTTCCCTTGTGCCTCTTCCTAGCATGAACCCAGATTATTTAGATGGAATTTGCCTGTGTAGATACGCCTCGATCCAGCTGTTTAGGATTCGTAACATGACTTTGCTGCCGAGTGGAATTAGAGCGATTGTTTGATAATTAGAGCATAATCTAGCATTTTTTTTCTAATGCAAGAGAATCAGCACCGACTAGAGTTTCCATACTGCTCTGATTCCATTATCACCAAGAACCTGCCACAAATCAGCTTCAATACCATCGCTACCAGGTGCTTTGTGTTTCTTCATATTATTCACCACTTCACTTACTTCATCAAGTAAGATACTTTGGCACAATCCTGACACAATTTGCATTGGCAGAACCATTACCAGAAGTTGCACAACGGGGTATTTTTTTAATGTCCAGGTAAATGATCAAATTAAAGTGCTTTAAATTTTAAACCAAGGTAGCATCGCGATGAGTTGCTTTTTCATCCTGATTTCCGTAAAATATTGAAGATAGGTAAATAGTTCAATTCACAAGATGAAAAAATAGGAGCGCTGAGCAATGTTTTTTTTTTGTAATCAGTGGTACAAGTATACATAGTGGATATTGGTGTGAATAACTGAAATCCTCAAAAGGCACATTGAGGATGCCTACTAAATCTGTATACCGAATTTTAATCCCGTAGCTCAATTTGACGAATATAATAAAAACTATACAACTACCCTTTGAGGGTTGTGAGGGGACGTAATGGGGTTAACACAGTCTAAACCCTTATGAATGCATACCTAGAATCTCTACTAAATATACTTAATAAATTTCAATTCCTAGCACGGGGGGGGGGGGTGTTTGGGGATGGACATACTCGAAAAATAAGAAAACAGCTTGAAAACTACTTTTTCAAAGCTGTGTGAGAGTCTAATGCAGCTAGAAAGTCGAAACCCTCCGAAGGTACATTTAGAACTTCCATTAAATATTCCTATCAAATTTCAATCCCCAGCTCAATTTGTAGAAAGAGCTTTTTTTCAAGATTGAAAGGGGGAAAGCTCTCATATATCACCTCCTAATTGACCCAGGAAGCTGATTTTTGGATGTTGTACAACTTCAGATTGTCTATTGATTGACTCAACTAGGAACAATTTTTGCGATTTTAGTCACTCAGTACATCCTCCTCCAAATTTGGACATTACTGAATTTTGGCCTGAAATCATTCCCACTCCAAAATATCAAATCCGCCGTCAATCGAAACCCATTTCCCAAATCTGATCGATTTTGGTGAGTATCGAGCAAAACTGATTTCGTTGATGCTTCACTCCCTTCATCTTCCATACATCAACAGTCTGCAATAGCCTTATCTTCATCGACAACATGCTCAAAAATGGTCATGGTGGCCTTTTAGGACGCCTGTACGGATTTTTCTGATACAATCGTTCCCTCCTTTATATGCCATAAACTAAATCGAATGAGGAAATTTAAACTCGGAGCACAGATCAAGAAAAAACTTGATGCGATATGCCTGAAGCGAGTAGTTCTACACAAATTGATAAAATATGGCGAATTCAAGCCGAGTTAAATCGATATAATTTTGCGGTCGATACCTGAATATTTATATTTTATAATTTTGTCACTAATCGGCATCATTCTACTTTTCAGTCTGATTTTCTATGTCATATTGTCAATGAAAACCAGACCATGATGGTCTCATGAAACCAACGTCAAATGAGAGAGGAAGATCAACAAAATTCAGTTTGGAGTCCTATAAAATCATTAAAACGATTTTTAGCCATGTCAGGAACACTAAAATCATTTACTCCGCTCGATACCAACCAAAATTGCTCCAATTCGGTCAATTAATTCAGTTTGGCGGTCGATTAGAAAATACATGAATGAAGATGACTTCGGGTCAAAATTCAGTTATGCCCCAATTTGGGGGAGGAGGTGCTGAGGAGTTAAGAACGCAAAAATTGACCCTTTGTAAGCCAATTGATAGAGAATCAAAAGTTGTATGATATATTCAAAAATCAACCTCCCAAACTAATTAGGAGGGGGATATGGGGATTTTCCCTTTTTTAACCATGAAAAAGGGCTGTTACTTCCCTATTTCCCCATCAAACCGAGGTAGGAAGTTGAAATGTGGTGTGTACATTTAGTTGAGTTCCGACTTTTTAATTCTATTACAACCCCTCACAGTCCAAAAAAAGTGGTTTTGTGATTGGTTTCTTCCTCGCATAACTTCCCTCCAAATTGTGTAAGGTTTTTCAATTCTCATGATTGTAATGTGTAACAATTTTTCAATTCAGACATTTTTTTCCGATCATTTTTCCTTTGTAATAGCTTTATATATTTTCTGGATACCTGACAAATTATGCTGGTATGAGCGTATGACGTTTACAAACACATTTGATTCAACAATGCTAATAAGATAATCTAAACAATAACATTTAGACAAGGATCGCGTATTATTATTGCAATTAAATTATTGACCACGTGCTCGTCAACTCGACGACCTATTAACGCAGTTCAAATCGCACTTTACACATAACCGATGCAGCGATATGAGAAGAGACACACACGGTACGAAATTTTCATTAAAGAAAAAAAAGAAAAAACCCCAAGCATGCACAAAAGTATACAGCTCGGAATTTTATAGGTAATAAATTAAAATGACAGCTCTATAACAACGTTGATATTATTCATCGTAATGTGTGCAACGTGTTATACTTAATTTATTTACAGTAGCTTGACCTTGTTTTATATTTCAAATCAACGTTTTTAATTTACTGTCTTCGCGAACATCGTCGTCGCCGTCGTCGTCGTGTACATGCACACAAAAGTCACAGACGCACACACCACACACTCGATGGATCGCCATCACTATCACAATCACCATCGCGATTTCGCCAAACATACTAATATTAATATCCATCAGTAAACATACGAGTAGACATCTATACACAACACTCCTGTAGTACTCGAAATACTTAAATACTGCCATTTACATCAATAATTATTACCTGCCATTTAAATACCTACATAACACGCGCATTGTTTATACTCGTAAAAATCTACCGATAGAAAATTTTCGATAAGGCTCATCTAGATAAGAAACATTTCACAAATTTCAAAAATTCATAATTCATCATCAACGTGGGACAGCTACCAAGTACACGAGCTAAATTTTGGTATCTGCTTGCGTCAATTTTGGTACAAAAAAAAACCACTTTTTGAAGCTACAGAAAGACACGAGAGGATTAAACAGCACGAAATTCGAGAAAATTGACTTTAAAATCGGAATTTTCAGCTTGATTCGTAATGTCGTATTGTCGAAGAAAATCAGCCTGTTGTGGTGTATGAAGAATAAAATAAAAATCAATTTTGGAGCCCTACAAGACGATGAAGACTATTTTTGGACATACCACATATTCATTACTATCGTTTCGTCCGAAAGTTGAAATTATCTACTCGAATCGATATCGACCAAAATTTCCCAAATTCGGTAAACAAACTTCAATTGCTGACGGATTTAACCCCCTTGTACCCAAGATAAACAATACATGCTAACAAGTTATGCTAGTGATGGATATCAAGTTGACTACCAAAGTAAATCAGTTCAGGTAGCATGCTTAGTACCTGAAAATGAAGTGGGAAATTGATAGACTATTTTAGAGGACTTTTTAAAATTCCCAGTATGGAAAAAGAAATATCATGTTCCATGATGCATAACATTCTGTAACAGAGGAAATATAAAGTTGTGTACAACAGCATGATCATGTCTACAATCTACATGTAGAAAATATTGCTAGGACATCTGGCATTGGCCCAATACTGGGCTAGGGTGGTGCAGAAAGTAATTATTATTATTTTGGAAAATCTCATCATACCACCAAAAATATAGATATCTTCAGGTATTCTTAAATTTTTTTTTCAGATTCCCAGACTGCAGCCTTGTCACTATGCTATTGCTGGGTCCGAATTTATCAATTTTAGTAATGATATGGCCAGGGTGCCCAGCTTTCTTATCAAACACATGTCAGTGTCTGGCAATCAGTCAGAAAATTTTTGGCGAAATCACTTTCCCATGCTCACACCATAGAAATGGTCAGGTATTCTTTATTG
>FIZR01024881.1:0-35331 GCA_900060175.1 Ferrisia virgata | reverse complement strand
GTTCCGCAGTAAAACCGTCACTGATTCCAACATTCCATTAATTTTTATTTTTTCCAACTCGTACCAACTGTTACCCAATTTTGCTGACTGCGGAACTCTTATGGCGGTGAGGCACCCCTCCCGCTCTGTTTGGCAGGCCTCTGCATTTCGATTTCGTCGGAGATTTTGGTAAACTTAAACACATATCGTCATCCCGAGCGAAGCGAGGATAAAAATTTTACAAAATATTAGGTTTAAAAGGTCGAAGAATGACCGTAAATATTGGAAAATGAAATCGTCCACTACGAGCTCAAATCCAAACAGACTCCTCGGTAAAACTTTCACCGATTCGGACGTTCCATTACTTCTCATTTTTTCCAACTTCTCCCAACTGTCACCCAATTTTTGAAATTCCCGAACGCTTGGGGGCGTCCCATCCCCCGTTCGGTAACCCTCTGGGAATACTTGAAGCTATAAAATCGGAAGTATTTTTTTAGAGGATGTTTGTAGCAGTAGTAGAAGATGTTACGATTATTCGAGAGGAATTGATGGAGAAATTCATTCTATACTCTCTCCCATTCACTTTGACACAGAGGGTTGATGTACTTAATGTGCCTTTGAAAGATTTCGAATATGTACTCTAAAATCAATATGCCACGAACGATTAAATATCATGCGAAATCAGCTTTTGTACTTGATAGCCCGGTCATTTTGGCATATTTGTATGCCCAAGCTAGAAAAAAATTGACGGGAAGCTGAATTTCACATTATTTATATGGGATTTGCCCCTCCCCCCCACTCGAGATGACTTATTAAAGTGTGCACCCCATAACTCGTACGCTACTCTTGTCAGGAATGAAAACCCACCTCGAAAACCGATTTTTCCAGTGCACTGTGAAAATTAAAGATGAGAGAGGAAAAGGGATTAGACAAGTAATTTTCTGCTATAAATTGTCTTTAAGATGCATCGACTTGATTTAAAAAAAAAAATGCATTTTGGGAATCACAGCGCGGGTAAATTTTACAAAATCAGAAAATACTTGTAAGTCATAAAAATTTCAACGATTTTCGTGATCTCATTCGGAAATGTGGAAGATTAAATTTTCGTGTTTAGGAGCTAATTTTTTCACCCCGTACTACTCTCGACATCGGACACCAAAGAGGTGAGGGTAGTTACCCAGATCCGCGTGTAACACCCTCGTAGGTCAATTCTTAGACGTGTAAATAGCTTTAAAAATTAGGAAAATTGATGGCTGAAAATTTCCGTGGTGGCAGAAAGGTGCAAGAAGGAAGCCAGTTTTTCCGTTCAAAATTATTTTTCAGGATCATGTAACAGTATTTTATGGTTCATTCTGAAATTCGAACACAAGAGCATTTCACAATGCTAAATGTTGGTGTGTGGGTGGAGGGAGGGAGGAAAGTACTCTCAAAACTGGATTGCATTTTTCTTTTTTAGACTAATTTTTTATGTCGTATTGTTAATAATAACCTGGCTATTAGGGTCTATCAATCTACAGTGGATGAGGGCAGGAGGGATATCATTTTTGGAGTCACAGAAGACCATTACGACCATTTTTGACCATGTCAGATATTTATTTATCATTTTTTTTATCCCCTCCTCCCCCAACTAAAAATCATTTGCTCAGCTTGATGCGGACCGAAATCTTGATTGGCACGGATTTGATATTTTGGAGTGAACAAGCCCTCGAGTCAAAATTAAGTAGTGCCCAAATGTAGGAGGAGGAGGTGCCGAGAGGTTTAATTTGTAAAAAATGTTTCTTCCAAAAATCAGCCCCCTAGGTCAATTGGGAGAGGAGATGAGAGGATTTTTCCAAATTTTTGACCTTGAAAAAAGGCTATCGCTCCCCTCGCTCCCCTCCAAATTGAGCTAGAAAGACGAAATTTATTATGTATGCTTAATAGGGGCTGTAGATGTGCTTTTCGGAAGTTTCGACATTTCAAAGCCAATGCTTCCCCTTACAGTGCCAAAAATATGGTTTTTTAGACGGGTTTTCTTATTTTTTAAGTTCGTTCCTAGCATAACTCCCTTCCAAATTGAGCCAGGAAGTTGAAATTTGGCATGTGGATTTAGTACGGATCTTAAATGTGCCTGTTATGGGTTTCTGCTGTTCCCTCTAATATGTACCTGTACCGCTACTACTGTTCAGCAAAAAATATCTCAAAGCAGTCCTTTTTTTATTCCAAGAGTGTACAATTCAAATATCTCCTTGATTCATGAACATCAGACCCAAAAAGCATCGTTTTTGTTTTGAAAAAAATAGTATGTTCGGCTACTGATTATATGTTGTTGTAATTTATTCAGCTTTCTTGTATGTACTTCATCGAAAGTTTCACGTCATTTGTGTACTCAAGAATGAGTACATACTTGATTAAGAATTATAAAAAATTATTTAGTTATTTATTGATGCCTGGATTTAAAAAAGGTACGTTTTGCTCGAGTAGGTATTCAT
Source organism: Ferrisia virgata (assembly GCA_900060175.1). NCBI lineage: Eukaryota > Metazoa > Arthropoda > Insecta > Hemiptera > Pseudococcidae > Ferrisia > Ferrisia virgata. The sequence continues at coordinate 32,881 of FIZR01024881.1, read as the reverse complement.
TGCATTACTTTTAAGCTTATCTGTCACGTATGCAACAATTCTACAGGATATGTAATTGATTCGCGAACAAGAAAAAAGTAAAAAGTAATTCCACCATTTCGATGGAATCGCACGGTAAAAAAAATATTGGAAATATATTAAATAAATATTGAATTGAATTGAAAGGTGTATTTTTTTCAGCTGCTCTAATCAAGAAGCAAATATCTTAATTTTGATTTCTACGAAACATTTGATCGGTATACTTGCTCTTGCATGTGTCAGACTGGGTATCATAAATATTCTTGCTTGCTTGCTCGCTCCATAAAATATTCGAGCAGAATAAAATTTATATTACTTTATCAGAACTACAAAAATAATGTATATATTTTTTCTTTTTCGTGAATTGATTAGACACCTTGGATATTTATTTATACATTCAATTGATATCTACTGGTATCTGTTGTTCGGATACTTACTTACTTATTATCAAGGGTACACATACTTACAGTTATCGATCAATTAATGCTAAAGTTGCATCAATTATAAATCGCTATTAGTGCAGGTATCAACTACCTACTTATTTAGCGATGTACATACAATGTATGTACTGGTAATTACATATCATCGTTTTTTTTTTTTTCAAAAACATTCTTCTCTGTTTGGCAGTAAAAGTGACAAACGAAGGCTGCAAAAAACCCTCGTTTTTCATGTTTGACTTCTTCGAACGATATAATACTCACCTTTTTATGTAGGTACCTGTGTTTCAAGAGAGGAAATTCACGCTTGAAAAAATAAATGAGACAGATTCGTCGTATTCTCGCACCGTTGTACGTCTTCTTGTTCTATCCTTCTCGTTTCTCACCACCACCCTCTGCACCTATCACTTTTCTCGTTAAGCGAAATTTTTTCTTTTTTTCATTATACCTTCGTTTGCTAAATAAAAGAGCATCGCAATGTGTTGCTTTTTGAGGCTGATTTTCATAAAATATTGAAGATCCGTTTCCAAGTACGGTCAAGACATTTTACAAAAGTGATTATTTATTGAGATAGTACGTGAAAAAAGCTACAAATTGAGGCTATAATTTTTCAATGTTGGCCTAATTAACCACAAGCCTTGGAAATCAATTCTTAAATTGAAACTAATAGTTCAGCGCTAAACAAAAAGGATTTTAAATAATTGTACTTTTCAATTTTTCTTAAATATTTTTGATAATTTTCCTTTTAAACGATTCTATTGCAAACAAATGCCTCTATATCCTTCTATAAATCATTAATAACTGAATTTAGGTCTACATGCATTTTTATTCTTCTTTCTGACTTGATTTGATTAAGCTCATAGTCCCCTTGGTTTATTGTTATCAGGGTTTGAGATGATATGCCCCCGATGGGATTGTTGAACGTTAAAAAATACATTTCTCGGAGTTTGGGTTTCAAATTTTGAAGTCTCATTAAGAAAGTGATGGATTTTCAACGATTTGGGTATTAAATTTAACGTCAATGCAAGAAACATTCAATTTTTCCACACGGGGGAGGGGAGCTATAACCCATGTAGGCTCCTCTTGGGTGCGCCACTGGCTAGAGGAAGAGGTAGATATTGGAGTGAATAACTTAAATCACTGTACTTCATTTGCATACCAAATTTCAACTTCCTAGCTCAATTTGGAGGCGAACTATGCATGAAATGAACTCGAAAAATTTAAAAATTTACCAAAAAACCACGTTTTCTGGGCCATGAGGGAGTCCAAACATGGGCGGACCTAATGGAGCGACAAGGAGGCTAGGCCTCCCCTATGTTGAACTAGCCCCACCCACCCTCTCGCAGAAAGTTTTCTAGTACATGATAAATATCTAATAAATTCCTGCTGTAGCATTTTGAAACGATTTTTGCTAAAAATCTTCTCTTTCGCTTCGCTTAGGCATTCATACATTTTCATTTCACCCCAAAAATTCAGCCTCTAACCGTCTCCTCCTCCCACATCCCCTAAAACAAAAACATTTTTAAGTAGTTCAAATATAAATATTCATTACTATTGTTTACCATCGAGGGAGTTGGGGGGGGGGAGTTAAACCTCTTCCACAAACCAAATCACCAAACTTCGCTTATGAGTGCGATGGGGCTGAAAAGTAGACATTTTCAAAAAGTACATCCAAGATTCGTACAAAATCTACTTATAGGGGGGGGGGGGTTACAAAATTTTCCAACTAAAAACACGCAGTAGAGGGAAATCTATGTTTAAATGATGGAAGAATGAAAAAACAATTTTGGAAAAGAAATTCGAAAAAAATTGACGAATCCCACTTTACGTATATTAGTAAAAAATAGGCAACTTGATATTCTGGTCTGAAAAATGTACGCAGGCCATGAAGAAGAAACGTATTACGCAGCTATAAATCTTGAAGTAAAATTTTAGAAATTAAAAAAAAAATGTTTTTGGGAGATGAAAAAAAGTATAAAAATTATGCATGGATAAACCGGATTCCTGCTTTGTGTCCCATTTACTCAGAAATTACTTGATCCTCGAAGTTCATTTTTATACGGTTTTATTTAGGAATACCACAATCTTCTTTTGATCTGAGGTTTTTGGGGAAATTTCAACTTTATCCCAAAAATTCCATCAGTTCGCTCAAAATTACTACAGTACTATATGAATTAGGTCAATAACCACAAAAAATTAGGATTGCCACAAATCTTTCTGTCAAATCACAGAGAAAATTCAGCCGAACCTTATAAAATAAAATAACAAATTGCTTGGATAGTTTAAGAAAAAAGGGGCTAAAGCACGAAAAATTGCTTCATCCATGCTTAAATGTCGTATTTTTTTCACCTTTCCAAAAACATATTTTTTTTTAATTTCTAAAATCTTTCTTTAAGATTTATGCATGGGTAATATTTTTTTTCTTCATTATCAAGTTACCTATTTGTGATTAATATAAGTGAATTAATTGGGATTTCTAAATTTTTTTCAAATTTATTTTATATCATTTTTTTTTATTTTTCCATCACTAAAAAATGGATTTTCCCCTACTCCATGCATTTAGCTAGAAAATTTTGTACCCTCCCCGCTTGAATTTCAATCTGCTGCTTGCTTAATTCGGAGGGGTGATATATGCATGGAACAGCCTTTTTCCTAAGTCAAAACCGATATTTCCTCTCTTAATTGATTTAGGAGGCTAATTTTTGGATATGTTATACATATTTTGGCTGATTCCCAAATTTAGGCATAGTTGAATTTTGATCCATGGCCATACCCACTCATGTATATCCAATCTGCTACCAATTTGAACTTACGGTCCAAGTTTATCGAATTTTGGTCGGTATCGAGCTAAGTAGGTACATGATTTTTGGTTTCAGGGAGAAAAAGTGAAGAGAAATAAATATCTGACGTGACCAAAATTGGTCTCAATAATTTTTTGAGGTTCCAAAATGAATTTTTTTGCCCCCCCCCCTCCCCACCCCACTAATAGACCATATTTCGATGTTCGTAATAGTCTGGTTTTCATTACCAATATAAACATGGAAAATCAGTCTAAAAAGATGAAAAAAAAAAAAAAAATAATAATAATAATAAAAAAATGCGGCGACATTTTCTGACGCAATTTCTGCTCATTTTCTGTGAGCACCTTTCAACGCGAATACAAGGGGGTGGGTGGTAGGTACTGTAAGTATTAGGTACACCGTTCACAGTACACATAACACAATGTCCTCGAAAGTTTTATCCGGCTTATAAAAAGCTCGGCGCGTACAAAGGGGTTTTTCATTTTGTTGCGGCTGAGCTGGGCTGGGCTGGGCTGGGCTACAGTTGGGCTCCGCTCCATCGGTGTTTATTTACGTTCGGTTATCGAATAAAGAATGAAAATTTATTATACAACGGAACGGGCGACGGTTGGAGGTCGATTGTCGGTGGACTTGGTCAAAATGTGCGGCTGTACGAGCTATATCGACCGGACGGTTTATTTGTCAAGTTCAAGGTAAACATTGTCCCGCTTCGCGTCTGTCTCTGCAGCATTTGGTACTCTGTGCGTTCGGTGCGATTCGCATTTTTCGGAGGGTGAAACGAAGACGAAGGCGTGCGTATGGCGTATGCGTGAAGCGAACCAGCGTCGAGGTTGCGAGGTTTTTTTTTCTTCGCCTTTTTCTCCCTTTTTCCCCATTTCTTCACTCTTCTTAGTCTTCGTCTCGGAGTAAAATTTGTCCTAGCGAGATTACGCGGAAGGTCGCAGGTCATATGGTCTCTCTTATGGTGGAAATTTTTCTCAATTAGATGACCGGTTTGATGTTGGCGGATTGATAATAAGGCTCTATAGGATCGTGGTGACTTGTTTTTTTAGAGGTCGAGTATCGTAGATCGAGTTAGTGCAGTCGTACGAGATGGCGATCGAGTGATTTACGAAGAAGATTTTTTTTAATAGATGTGCGAAAAATTTTCACCGAAGACATTGAAACTGAAAGTAAAGTAAACCCACGTCGAATAGATGCACAGTGTAGACGAACTATTCGACTCTGTTGTCTCTGTTCGCTGGTACGTAGATTCGAACGATTGTGCGCATTACACGATATTCTCGAAGATTGAGCCAAACGTAGAAAAGGTTAGGTACGCGGTACGAATGTCAAGGAAATTTATTCGGTTTTCCTGTTCCTCCTGCTGGTGTTGTTCTACGTGCCCGGCCCGCAGCTGGTATCGCTCGTCGTCTCCGCCCGGTGTACTGCATAGTACGCTAGCTGCGGCGCCATAAACCGCCGGGTGCGTTTTTTTTTTTTTTTTTTTTTTTTTTTTTTTTTCTGTGCTACACTCGGCGTTGTTTTGTTTTGTTTTGTCGTCTTGGTCGTCTATTTAGTAAGTATATTGCGGTTGCGTTACGCAGCACGTACCTTGTCGTCGACAAAGCTTCTAGCTAATGCGTTAGAATTAATTACCGAATCAAGCTCGATGACGAACACGAACGTTCGCCCCGCTGCACCGCACCGCACCGTATCGCGGTGGAATTTATTCTTTTATACCTGGATTATCGTTTAGTGCAAAAGCTCTATGTAAGCCTGATAGAGGGTACGAGAAGCGAAGACGAGGGGTACACGTAATGGGATAATGCGCGCTGAAAGCTGCCACAAACTTGTACCTGTTGGAGGACGAATAAAAGGCCGAATATGGAGGAAAAATATCAACACGAAGGGTTACCTTTTTGGGATTTAACTCGTATTTGCCTGCAGATAGAAAGCTCGCGCAAGGGCAAACAACAGTGAATTTTATACGATACGCCACCCCCCGGTGGAGTAAAAAAAATGTCACCATGATTGACGTATTCATACCTGGTTTCAAGTTGTTGAAAATTTATCGACGGAGATGTCTCTCGATGGCGATGATGATATCGGTATTGATTTTTCGCCGCCTTGTTTGGAGACCTTTGTCGGGTGGAGGTGAAGTGGTGCGACGATAGAATTTATCTGATAACGAGGTAATAACGTTTCCTCGAGCGCGAACCGATGAAAAGTTGAGGTATACCGGCGTAAATAATGTAAACGTACCGGTGGAAGAATGCACCCAGGGACGAAGGGAGTTTTTCCGGCGCTCGCGCTGCTGGCTCAGCCCAGGCTGTGAAAAAATTTACCGACCATGTTTTTTGTCTTGTTCGAGAATCTTTTCGTGCGTATGTTTTTCTTTTTCTCGCATCAGTGGTCGATGTATTGAACGTTTTTGATTTCATTTTTTTCTCTCGATTTGTTTCTATAAATGATATGCCAACTATTCGAAGAGACACTTGAAAGTATATATTTATTTCAACCTTGAAAAAGGCTCTAAAAATATATCTTTTCTGTATTCCTGCGTAGGATTTAAGAAGAAAAAAGGTATCCCTTATTGGGATTTTTTTCGAATTTCAACGAATTATTGTAGAAATTCTGAAAGGCGAATAAATTCAGATGTTTAACGTTAGATTTTATGAAGGAGGGTAAAAAATTTACTCAATTTTCACAAAAGTGTCAAGAACTCGAGAAAAGTTTTCAAAGTGGAATTTTTTGCCGAATTTTCTACCAAATCGTGTACAAATTATTATTACATCTTCATTTGTACTCGCGCATGAATCATTTTCAATTTGTTTAAGAAGTGTGCTCAGTCCTGTGCGCAATATTGTTCCAATGAAGGGGTTTGAAGTGTTTTTTCACGTGCTACAGAAGTCATGCAGTTGAAGAACGGCATTAGCATAGTTCAAGTATGGTAGTTTGAGCCCCTTTTCCCCCATAGCTATCGATATACAAGCATCTAACAATTTAACTGACGAGCAATTTCAGAATTTTCATCTGATTACAAAGCCAAGTGACGGATCTTGTAGACAAAAATTTTCCCTACAAATTTTGTTATATACATATTTTGCCTATCTCCATTATTGAAGGGGCAGCGTTCGTTTGAATTTTACGAGCCCCTTAAAAAAATCAAGATAGGCAAATTTCTTACATGACAAAAAGTACTGCAAAAGTTGCCTAGTATAAGATTCACTATTCAAAACTACGATTTGGACAAATTTTTTGTTTTCAAAATGTTACATTGCCCCAATTACCCCGATGTGAGATTTTCAGAATAAAAAATCTGCCCAAATCGTGGTTTTGAATGATGGACCTTGTAATAGACAACTTTTGCACCATTTTTAGTTATGTACGAAATTTGCCTACCTCGATTATTTGAAGGGATTTATAAAATTCGAACGAATCCTGCTCCCTCAATAATGGAAATAGGCAAAATGTGTATGTGACAAAATTTGTAGGAAAATTTTTGTTTATAAAGTTCCCTACTTGGATTGATGATCAGATCAAAATTTGAAACTGATTATTTGTTAAATTTTTACACACTCGTACAGCGATGCTTATGGGAAGAAGGGGCGGGGTCAGACTGTTATAGTTGAATTTGCCTCTGCCCTTACTACACATCTGAGCTAATGGTGTTCTTCAACTCCATGACGTCTGTGATCAAATTTTTAATACCCACAAAAACTAAAATTTTATACCCTTGTGTTAAAATGTAGGTATACCCGAGCGAAGCAAGGACAAAAAATTTTAGGAAAATTTTTTTTTCATAAAAAACACCATTTTTGAAATATTTTACTCACTTACACAATCTTTTGGACTTGATAGCCTTATTTTCTGAAAAAAAAATCAATTTTTAAGGAATTTAATTTGGTACCCCATGTCTATTCATTAAAGTAGTGTGAAAGGGGTAAAGTGGGGGGGTAACATAAGCGAATTTTACTTTTTTTGAAAATTTTCATACGACTACAGAGTAACAATATTCTCAAAATGATGTAATTAAAATCCGCCCTTTTGACTTAACTTTTCAACTTGCAACATGGTTCGAGAGTTTTCAAAAATTTTTAAAATACCTTTAAAAAAGTCTGTTTTTGAATTTTTTTCCTAAAAATAGAATTATTGCGCGTATTTATACTCAAATTCATCATTGTTGACATGTTTTAAGCATTACTTCCCTTTCTAGAAATTTTTAAAAAATTCCACATTTTACATTTTTTTTTTTCAAAATTTTCTGAAAAATCAAAATGTAAATTTTTTGATAAACGTTTACCTGAAATGTGTGTAAAGCATCGAATTTTGACGGTTTAGAGCAGTTTTTTCAATTTCAATCACCACGTACGATTTTTCAGGGTTACTTATTCAAAAAGCGTTATTTTTGTTTGTTTTTTTTTTTTTTTTACAAGGCACATATTTTTCTATATTAAAATTTTTTATGGCACATTCTCATCGTAGCGAACGAAATACATTAAATGTAGTCCATTTAAGGTGGGTTTTTGCAGTATTTTCTTTTTTAGTGGTTTTCAGTGAAAATGCTGCCTTTCAAGGTGTAAAAGAAATGAAGTACGTTCATTTTACTGTTACGCTTCACCCCCTCCCTTTCCAAAAACTTTTTTTCCAAGTTTAACATGGTCCCTGAAAAATAGGATATATGCTTGAAACTAAAAGATTGTGTTGTGTTGGGGGGGGGAGGGGTGTTCAGAATTCATCTCATAATTCAAGAAGTTCGTTTTGAAAGTTCTGTTCAATGTGCTCTATTAAGGGAGGGCATGGGCAGCCCTGTGAGCTTTGGATGCTAGAGTTGGGTACGAAAAGCGTAGCCCTATGAGCCATTTACCCCTTATTTTCAACTATATTTCGTTGTTATGAAAATTTATTGAAAATCTGGTAGGATTAGCCTGTGAAGTTTGAGAAGCCTTGAAGACTTCCAACCGTCCTTGAAGAATTTCAAACTCGCTCCTTTCCTCCAGTAATTTCGTTTGCCATATTTAAAAAATACGCTGTGTCATAGTATGGGGGAAGGAAGGATAGGGTGGGAGGTAAACAATACCTCGTGTAAATAATTTACTGCTAAATTGACTCTGAATTAAGGTTCTTCAAGAATTTCAAACATCGTTCTCTGAGCTCTGACATTAAATAAAAAAGAAAGAGGATGAATTTCTCTTCTCCGTGACCTTGGAGGCTTAATTAAACCTTGTAATAACCCATTTTGATTGGTTTTGAATAATAAAACAACAAAATGCAGAGAGACATAGAATAGATAGAAGTCATACATACGCTAAATTCACTATTTTCAAATATTTTCAATTTTAATGCTCTGGAGAGTTTAAAAATGTGTGGAAGTATCGATAAAAATTTTTCAGTGAAATATTTTCATTTAATTTTCAAATTTGTGCAAAGATTTATTGAGTTATCTGTTTAATTGAATTTCGTGTTGAGTTGAAACAGCATAATAGTCTGGTGTGTATTTTATTTTCAGAAACTCGTCGAAATTCTTATTTTTTCATAGCATAAATAATACCAGCAAATATATACGAGAATTTTATGAACAGGTGTTTTTTTTTTTATAAAGTTATATTTCAATATTGGATTACATTATATACGTATTAGGCGAATTCGATTTCATCATTATTTAGATTTTACATCGCACCCCTTTCCTCTTCTCATCTAATCTATAGAAAAATCTATCAGTGAAATCTCACAATACGACATTAATTTCAATGTACGAAAATTATCATGTACCGAAAAAAATTACTGCGGGTACTTTGTTAGCGCGTATATCTGAAAAAATTTTCAAATAAAGCGCATTTATTCGTCGGCTCACGTAATTCACTGTTATGCGAAAGTTTTTTAGCTTCGAGTTAAAATGAGAATGAAAAAAAATAAAAATAAAAATAAAACTAAAAATTACGTCGAAGGAATACAAATTACCTATTGTTAATTTAATCGTTAACGCTTTATATGGTACAGAAGAGTAAAGTGAGACGATAGAGAGGGCGTATTCCTGTAAAACCGGTTGCATTATGAAGTTTACTTTTAATATGGTTAAAATAAATACGCGTACAAGATATTACTTACTCGTACATGCCTCTGACGAATGACGATACGATGTGATATACACACATAACGGCGCAGAATTGATAATTATTATTTTACGTAATCGAAAATGGTAATTTTTTTTATCGATTTTTTTTTTTTGTATTTCTTTCTTTGAAGCGGTTTCCTCTGCGTATTATGCGCCGTTCGACAATTCGCCGAACAGTATTATAGTTGTGCGGATATATTTTCTTTTTTCTTACGAGAATGTAAAGGAATTTGTATGGTATTTATCGTCATTGTGTAAGAAAAGTTGAATTAATTGACGGATGATCACGAGCTTTGGCTGAACATAGCCAAAAAAGGTGTGGGCTGCTGGTGTTGGTATTAGTTATCGTATGAGATGGCTTTCCCAGGGTATTTTGATCTACTTGACACGAATTTGGGGTTGATTTTTTCAGCCTGATTTTCTAAGTCATATTGTCAATGAAAACCAGGCTATAAAGGATTGGTAGACATATGTCATAGATGAAGGGGAGGGTGAGTGTCAAAGAAATCTGTTTTGAAATTATAAAAAACTATTGAGACCATTTTTGGCCCTACCAGGTAGTAATTCCATTTGTTTGTATTCACTTTTTTTTTTAGCCGAAACTAAAAATTATTTTCTCAGCTCTATACCGACAAAAATCAATCAAATTTGAGCAGTAGACTTAGATAGGCAGGGGATTTGGTATTTCTGAGTGAGTTTAACCATGGGTGAAAATTCACTTGTGCTCAAGTTTGGAGAAGCGAGTGCTGAAGGGCGGAAATGGTAAAAATTGTTCGTATTTAGACTAATCGATAGAAAATCCAAAGTTGTGAGGCGTATCCAAAAATCAGCGTCTCAGGTCAATTAGGAGCGAAGGCATGGGAGTTATTCCTCTTCTTGACTTTGAAAAAATATCATTTCTCGCATATCATCCCTCCAAATCGAGCTGTAGGGTTGAAATTTTGTATGTAGGTGCTCGAATTAAGAAAGGAGTTAATATTTGACGTGTACTTTTTTTATTGGTCCTAAATGTTCATCTTGGAAGTTTCAACTTTTCAGTCCCGTTATTACAGCCCCTTACAGCACCGGAGGTCGGAATTATAGTTTTCTTTTCCTGTTTTCTTATTTTTAAATTTGTAGCACGCTTATCTCTTTTTCAAATTGACCCAACAGGTTGAAATTCGGTTGATGATTTAGTACGAGCTCTAGATATGCCTTTTGGGAATTTGGACTTCAACTTTTCAGTTCCATTGTATCCCCCCCTAGCTACAATAAAATAGTTTTTTTGATTAGTTTTTCTTATTTTTGAAGCTAAACGTTTTTTTTTCAAATCCATTAGAGACTTTATAAGCAAAAAGGAGTTTTGTAAATACGTTGAGAACTGAAGCTATGTATAAAATATCGTGTTTTTCAACTAAAATACCCCCCCCCTTCTCTCCGAGATGAAATTAAGTTGAGTCCATTGGGTTGAAAATTTTTGGGTATTCCTCTTCATCTACTCAACGGGTCTAAGAATTAGGAAAAAAAAGTTGCTTTTAATAAGGTGTTCAATTTTGAAGGGACGTTAAAAAGCAAAATTCTGTGCTGAATCGATTCAATCAACCTATGGATGAGTAGGGGGGGGGGGAATATGAACGAAATGTTGAACTGATATAGGGACTCGACCAAATCTATTATATGAGCAGGGACTCCCGTTTTTCGTAACACTTTGAAAATCTGCTGTGTTGAAATTTTGTATACAGATGTAGTAGTAGTGACTCTAAATTTCTTTTTTAAGGGGTTTCAACTTTTCAGTCCTATTGCACCTCCTCACAGCCTCAAAAAAGTAGTTTTGTTGATGATTTTCTTATTTTTATCCTTCCCTTGTCTCCTCTCCGAATTGATCTAGAAATTTGAAATTTAGTGTATAGATTTAGTAGTATTACTAGATGAGCCTTTTTGTTATTTCAGCTATTCTTTTCAATATTTCCGCTACTCAAGAAAAAACATCGTAAGGCTCTCCTTTTTTTAAAATATTATTTCACGAACGTACAATTCGAGTATCTCATTTACTTCGCGAAAATCGGGATGCTTTTTCTTTTCAATTTGCAAATCTCGAAATTCACCAATTGATAATTTCTAAAATCGATAAAAGTCTTAAAATTAGATTACATGAATTAAGGAGTGGGGGGAGGGGAGGGGGATAATTAACAAAACAATCAATGTCCAGCGGTAATTTGCTGGGAGTAGAACTAAAACCATTACACTTTTTCCGGATGAGGGTTATTTTTAGAAAATAGATTTTTCAATTATGCAATTTTTCTGCTACAATATTTTCCTACCATGAAAATTCCAACTAATTTTCGTATTAATGTTGAACAACGCGACGCCAGAAATATGCGATAATTCGAATATCGTTGTAGGCGTTGTCGTCGGTCGTTTTTCGTTATATAAACAAAAAGATGCACAAAAATAAACAGAAGCCAGCAAAAATCAATAAGCAAACAATAACATAACTATAAACGAACGCTATGTGGTTCGGCTCTTGATTTCCTTCCTATGTACATTTCTAACTGGTAAACCCTTGGTGAAGCGATTGCAAACTTTACTCGAAAATTTTGCCCCCATCGTCATTTATTGCACCGGTTGTGTATAATTTTTTTACTCTTTGTTTCGAAATCTTATTGACAGGGCAATGATTCGATAGGATGTATTCGGCTCAGCGAGTGTATCGAAGAATCTGCTTTCTATTTCTAGCTAGCACTCGCCTTTTTTTTGCTGATAATGAAGCATGCTTGAATATTTCATACGTACAAATAATACGAAGTTTTGAAAATATTTACCCACTTATTGAGCACTCTGTGTGATGTAATTTTAATAGGTATAGGCCCTTGTAATCTATCCAGTATCTAAGTTTACTCGTATAGCGTTCATTTATTTCACGAGATGAACTGTCTGCGCTGAATATATCAATCGCCACAATATCTGTTTAAGGTATCTATAAGTTTATTGCGAATGTGGGAGTAATTGAAGAAGAAAAAACGTACAAAAGCTGTACTCATACATAGTAAGATACATATATTGAAATCTTTTCGGGTCCGACGTAATTGTTGGTAATCTCTTCCGCCTTCTATCATCACGTATACTTACTTATTAAAATTAAAAAAGGTTATAAATTACTTTCTCGAAAAAGTATATACGAATATGCATTAGGTATATATGAGTTTGGTATGTACAACTACATACATACATACATACATATGTATTTAATTATTATTAATTTAATGATACAAATTTCGAACCTTGAATACTATTTTGTTATCAAATGATTGGAAAATGTGTAATATTTTTTTATTAATAATCTATTAAGTATATACGGTTTGCTATTAGGGTTTTAATTTTAATTGAAAGTTTTAAAATTAATACTACACTCGTATCAAGTACTTGTAAAGTAGAAGGTATAAGACTGTGTGCGATATTATTTTTTATGGGGTAATACTGAATTGCTGATATGGCTTGTGTTCATATTTACGCGTTCTATGGTGGTTGATAATAATTTACAACTGAATACGAATACATCGTAATTGTCTGATAACAGTGTAGAAGTAATCTTTGTAGTGGGTATTTTCATACATTGTATAATTATCTATATCCAACGATAAATGTTTGTATTGTTGGTGAACTTATTAAGTAATGTATGTAGGTATCGTATTGGAATTGGCAAGAGTGGGCTTGTAAAGTTGAATAGATAGTTTAGTAGCTCTAGGTACCTACCTACCTACACTACCTACTTAGTTGTTGAAAGATTTCGCCCTTTTCTTGAGATTTGGCATGATTAGAAATTTTTGACTTGTACGTGCTTACTTATTGGTACCTCGTATTTAAATCTGATTGAATTTATCGTACTCGGTTGAAGCAAGTATCAGAAATTTTAATAGATGAAAGTGTGGTGGTGTTGGAAGTTTCTAGATATAATTTTCTCTGCAGAGATGCTAGGAGAATTTTGCTTTATTTGGAAATCTGCATGGGATCACAATAGTTGCGAAATGAGCTCAAAATGATGGGGTAAACATTTCAGCTTTCTAACTCAGTTTTTAGCCTGATTTTTTATGTTGTATTGTCAATGAAAACCAGGGTATTACGGCTTATCGACCTATGACGGATAGGGGGGCGGGGGATTATCAACAAGATTCGTTATGGGTTCTAGAAATTTTGTCGCCATGCCAGATATTTATCGCCCCCCTCACAACTAAAAATTATTTGCTCAGCTCGATACGGACCAAAATCGATAAAATTTGGGAAATAAGCTTAGATCAGCGGCGGATTCGATATTCGGGAGTGGGGATGATTTCGAGTCAAAATTCAGTTATGTTCAATTTTGAGAGAGGGGGTGTTGAAAGGCTAAAATCGAAAATTTTTTTTATTTTTGAGTCAATCGATAGACAATTTAAAGTTGCATAGCATATCCAAAAATCAGTCTCCTAGGTCAATTAGGAGGGAAGATATGAGGATTTCTTCAGTTTTTGACCTTGAAAAAGGACTGTTCCTCCCCTCTCTTCCCTCCAAATTGAGCCAGTAAGTTGAAATGTGGTGTGTAACCATAGTTGTGCTTTTTGGCGGGCTCGACTTTTCAGCCCCATTGAACCCGCGTTCAAGCCCCAAAAATGTAGTTTTTTGGTAAGGTTTTTCTTATTTTTTGAATTATTTTCTCGCACAATCCCCTCAAAATTGAGCTTTGAAGTTGAAATTTGGTATGTGGATTTGATTGGAGTTCTAGATGTGCCTTTTAAGTGTTTCGACTTTTCAGCCTCATTGCACCCCACACAACCACAAAAGGATGTTTTTTTTGTCGATTTTTCTTATTGTTTGAGTTTGTTTATTACTCCACTCCCTCCCCCCCCCCTCCAAGGAGCTATAAAATTTTAATTTACTATAAGAGTATAGTATAGGTCCTAGATGCACATTTTGGTGGTTTCGACTTTTTAGCCCTATTCTACCCCTGTTACCCTTGGCCTTATTATTGATTATAAAAAAAGCATTTTTTTTTTTTTTTTTTTTTTTAATTCACATAATTATAATATTTCACGGAAATCAGGCTGAAAAGGTATTGCAAAACGATGTTTTTTTTTAATTTGCAAAATTGAATCTAAGTTTGAAAATTTTCAGAAATTTCAAACAGAAATCGAAAAAACATGTGTTTTAAAATTAAAAAAAAAGTGCAATTATTTCATTTGCGGTGCTCAGAATTATAATAGTCGAAAAATTCTCACCACGAATTTTTTTTTAATAGTTTATAAAAAATGTGACCGTTTTTAATGATTTTTTGAAAAGCTATGAAAGAATTTTTTTGGGGAAAAAGTCCTCTGAAATGAATGTAGATCATCAATTTACACTATTAAGAGCAATATTTCAACTTTATTTTCCATGGATGAATTTTCAGGAAAACTTTACTTTAAGGAATAGGTTTTTCGTGTTTTTTCAAAAATTTTTTTCGCATCATTAAAATTTTTTTTCAGTAAATTCTTTGTGAAACGGTCCAAGTACATTGATTCTTGTCTATGCAAAGTTGGTTTTCATCGCTTGTACCGTTTGAGGTATAAATGATTCCAAAAAAAAAGAAGAAAAATTAAACATTTTTTTCGAAAGTCTAAAATGAGTAAAATATATTCCCTTTGATGAAATCTTTTTTATAAATGCAATTTTTCACTTTTTTACGAATTTATTTTGAAAAATGTGAAAAATTACCATTTTTGAGTGTCTCTGAAAGTCTGCAATGGGAGATAAAATTGAAGTATTGGAGTTTTTCAATTTTTTTTCCAAATAGTGATACCAAATGACTAAATAAATTTGTCAATATTTAAAAATTTGCATGACTTACGAGTGTTTTTTGAATGTTTTATAAGGAAAAAAAAAAAAAAAAAATTAGTTGACCAATCTGAATACTTCGAAAAATCAATGTTTTCGACCATTTTAGGAATATTTTTATTTCGTTTTATTTTTTAATTTTTTCCCCTACAGAAACTGAAATCATTTGCTTGGCTTGATATCTACAAAAATCATTCAGATTGAACCAGTAGGCTTACAATGAAATTTTATTCGACGATTTTGTGAATTTTTTAAAAATTTACTTGCAGCATTAATGTGGTCAAAGTCTTACATCATGATATTTTCTATATAGTTTCACAGTTAAAAATCAAACTTTACTTGACTAAAATGTTTAAGCATTTTAAAAAGTAAATGCTTTGAAAATAAAAAAAATATTTAAATCAAATGAAAAGATCGTTGTAACTATATTGAAAATTGGTACTTTACGAATAAGATAATGAATGAATTTTTAAAGTATTGCCTATGCATTGAGAGAGAGGTAGTGTTATTGTTATTATGTGAAAATTTTCTGATACCTAATTAAAAAACTGTAGCCTTGTAAGTAATACCTATGTTTAAAATCTTGGGATCGTGTCTATAAATTTATCTGTTTATTCATTCATTTGTTCATTTTTTTTATTTTTTTATAGATGACTCCTTGTAACACTCCAGCAACGCCACCTAATTTTCCAGATGCAATGCTAGCATTTTCAAAAATGAGCACAAATGATAAAGTCAGCACATCACCTTCTGGTAAGTAATATCATTAACGAGGCAATAAACAATACTGTTTGGGGTAGCAAGTGGATTGGGTGGAGATGAGGGGAGAGATGGAGGGACTCAACAAAATTCCAACTTCGATTAAAGCATCCCATTTCCTTGACCGAAAAATTTACTCTTTCATATCTTAAGCGATTGGAAATTAACCAAATTATAAATTAAGTGTGCCTCAGATTTAAAAAAAAATTCGTTGCTTAGTTCTCGTGCAAAAAAAAAAAAAAAATACAAAAAAACTCGAAATTTGTAAATTTATATGCTTATTTGACTTAAATGGTAAAAATTTCATGTTTTTTGGAGTAGATGAAAACGTAAGGGATCTAGTTAAAGCTCACGCGTGGAAAGAATTTTTTACAACTTCCTCCAGTGTATGTACCTGCCTGTACGTAGACCCACCTGTATTAAATACTAGTGAATTCTGATCCCAAAGC
Organism: Ferrisia virgata; assembly: GCA_900060175.1. Classification (NCBI taxonomy): domain Eukaryota; kingdom Metazoa; phylum Arthropoda; class Insecta; order Hemiptera; family Pseudococcidae; genus Ferrisia; species Ferrisia virgata. The sequence continues at coordinate 16,497 of FIZR01024881.1, read as the reverse complement.
AGAGAGGGGGCCCGGGTAGGAAAGATAATCAAGTCGAACGTAGACATCCATTTGCATACATGTAGGTAATTTAGCTACCTTCGATAATTGAACGAAACAAAATTATTTTTCTAGGTCTATTTTCATCGTCGCCGAAACAGTGCTCGCAACAGCAATTATACCACCTGCAGCAGCAGCACCAACAGCAGCAGCAACAACAACAACAACATCAACAACAGCTAAATGATACTCAGACCATACAATTAATCGAACCAACGCTTTTATCCGACAGTCAAAAAAACCACGCAGACGAAGTTGTATTTAATAATAGATAAATCCGCATACATAATGGACTATGATTTAATATTTGTATTTTTTTTTCTTCTTATTTTTATTTTCTCTTCATTTATGTGTATTTAGCTAAAAAGCGTATAATGATAATATTGATATATGAACTTTACCATTTCTTTTTCTTATATTTCAGCTTTTTGTATGTTTAATTATTAATTCTTCACCAAATAACTATCCTTTTCATAAATTTTTTTTTGTAGCATTGTTATTGTGTGTTTTCTTTCTTTCTTTTTTTTTTTTTGTATGTACCTCTTGTTTATAAATATGAAACCTGGCACGAGAGATGGAGATTTTGACTTTATAAATATCTATTTTTTTTTCTGTGTTTGCGAACAAGATGTGTTTTTTTTCCCTACCTGAGATGATATATGTATATTAGTTAAATAATGTATGATTTTGTTACGAAGATGTTGCAATCTAGAGTATATTTAGTGTTACTTAACTACCTACCTAGCGGATTTCAGATTATTAAGATGAGAAGATGAAGAGGTAAAAGGAATATATTGTACAGACTGGCGTAAAATATTATTGTTTTATCGAGCGTGTCTTGGTACGACCTCATGTGTATGTATAATTATGTTTGTATATTATAATTGATGATGATCGTTAATTATGAACGATAATATTAGGCCTAGTATATTGGTGTTGTATCGGTATTTTTATAGATAATGCCATACGGAGATTTGCAAAGTGTAATGTTCCTTTGTTATGTAATTTATCCGTTACGATAACTATATTTTTTTTTTGTTTTTGTTGAAAAAATATATATGTATGTGTGTGTTTGTTTTTTAAGTTGTTGATATAACCTATACTTGTCTTATTAAAGTATAGGATAATTTTTTTATGTATAAGAATTGTTTGAAACTTGTAGGAAAGGAGTTGAATGTATATAGAATGTTTTTTGTCTCTATTTTTTTTTCTAACGAAATATAATGATGATTAAAAATAATAAAAAAAAAAAAGAAATCAGTTTATTTTTATTAGAATTATCGTTATCAATCGTTGGTGTTTTAATAAAGATGTTTCCAGAAAGAGCCACCAACGGTTTTCGAGCAGAATTGATCTGTCGACTTACAATTGGTTAGGGAAGGGAAGGAGGGGTGTCAATAAAATTCATTTTGGTGCCCTGAAAGATGGCTAAGACGATTTTTAAGCGTATCAGATATTTTCCCTTTTTATTTAATTTTTTCTCCGAACACTAAAATCATTTATTCGGCTCGATATTGGCCAAAATCGCTTAAATTATACCGATAGGCTTAGATTGGCGCTGAATTAGATGTATATAAGAGGGTATGACCTTGGGCCAAAATTCAATTGCATCCAAATTTTTGCATTGCATGGAACCAAAACAGATATTAGTTATGGCTATGGTTTTTTGTATGTTTGGGTTTTAATTTCTTCCTTCTGGTTTTGGTTTTAGATACAGAAATGATACTTCAACTTTCAAGATTTTTCGTTCTCAAAATTTTGCACTGCCCCCCCCCCCCCACAAAATTCTGAGAACAAAAAATTTGCTCAAATCGCGGTTTTGAATAATATACCGAACCACTTTGGCAGCATTTTTGATTATATGCAAAATTTAACTATTTAATGCTGCTCCCTTCAATAACGAAGATAGGTAAAGTATATATAAGACCAAATTTGTAGGGAAAATTTTTGTCTAAACGGCCCGCCGCTTGAATTAATGATTGAATGAAAATTTTGAAACTGCTCTTCTCTTAATGGTCATAAATTCATAATATTACATAATGATTTGGCTTCTTTCCACTATATTTCACCAATTAGTAGAACTGACTGAAAGGAGCAAAAAAGTTTTCATACACATGGTACCTTTCTGTTTTCAGTAAACAACAAAGGGATGCCCAAAGTTTGTCATGGTAGCAGAGCGAGATTTTTTCCCAAACACAGAATTCAATTACATCGCATTGTAGTAATTATTATTTGCTAAAAAAATTTCAGTAGCCATTTTGCCTATATTCTTTATTGAAGGAGCTACACAACTTCAAAAATGAGCTTATTTTCAAAATAATAAAAGATATAAAAATCTGAAGTCCAGCTCCTTCAATAATTGATACAGGCAAAATATGTACAGTGATTTTTTTTCTATTATATAAGGAGTTCCACAAGTCTACCACTTGGCCTAGTTGATTTTTCTATATATCAAATATCAAATTTATTTGATTTAAGAAGAATTTTGGTTATGATAATTTCGGTATTGGTTTTTCAGAAGTTTTAAAAACCAAAAAAATGTTATTTTTAGCATTTCTAAAAACTAAAAAAAAAAAAAACAAAAAAACCTGAAAACTAAATTAGTTAAATAGTAATAAGCAAAAATCAAATAAATTTTTAATTTTAATTTTTATTATTTTTTTTTTTTGAAAGTAAAAATAAGATTACCTAGAAATTAAATATAACAATGAAAATTCGAATAATTCATCAAAAGAACTGGAAAATAAGAAAAATATGTTTTTAAATGATTTTCTTTCTACATTGGAACAATGAATAACAAAAGCACCATGTTTCGCTCATGTTCTAGTTTTTGATGAATTTTTCGAATTTTCGTCGTTATATTTGATTGCTAAATATTCGTATTTTTACTTTCCAAAAAAAATAAATAAATAAAAAACAAAAAAAAAACTTTCTAATTTTTTCAAGAACAAAAAGCATAAACACGAAAACAAAATCGTAAAAACAAAAACGAAAACCGAAAAATTTCCAGTTTTTGAAATCTTGATTTTGGGTTTGATTCACGTTTTGGTTCCATGCAGTGAATTTTGAGAAGGGTGTGCTGGGGTATAAAAATCTTAAAAGTTGCCTGTTTCCGAGCCAATCGACAAAAAATAAAAAGTTGTATAACGTACCCAAAAATCTACCTCCGGCTTCATTTAGAAGCGGAGATATACGGGATTTTCTTTTTTTTGATTTTGAAAATGCCAATTCTTGGCACTCCCCCCCCGCCCCTTTCAAAATAAGCCAAAATCCATGCGCTGGAATTGCATATTTTTCCTTCGAATCATGTTCTAGAATTGAAATTTGAGGTGTAGATGTAGTAGAGGTGCCTATTATGTCTTTCGCAGGTTTCGACTCTCAATTATCTCGCACCACAAAACAGTTCCGAATGAATAGTTTTTTGTGCGATTTTTCGAAATTTATCCCTCGCATATCTCCTCTCTAAATTGAGCTGAGAAGTTGAAATTTAGTACTTAAATTAATCCCCCTTACATTTCATAATTCACGTGTGTTCAATACTTTTATAAAATTCAGGCCGAATATTTCATCTGTAACATCAGCACTTGAATGAAATAAATTGTTATTGATACATTGCATTTTGTACTAAGATTACATTCAGATACGAGTATCGAGTAATAAGATTAATTAGGTCACTAAATTATACTACCGAGAATTTATTACTGAATGAAAATATTTTTTTTCATTTCATTTTGTACTTTAGTTTTAATACCTGCCATAATTTTCAAGTACGATTACTTAGTTGCAGAAGAAAAAATGATCGTTTTGGAAGATTAAAAAACTAATCGAAGGTTTTATTTTCAACAAATTAATAACAATTTCGTGCTCATACAAGAACAGTTGTAGGAATTTTCAAAGCATTCAAATTACAAAATTATACTAGAAAAAATAAAAGTTAGTTGGAAAAGTTGTTTTATTGGAGTAAGTTCAACGAATAAACAATTCTCGTAGAGAATCACACATTGAAAAAATATACAATTATTTTTGTAACTATGTTACGCTGATCGTATGTCACCTTTTCTCGTGAAACTCTGGATTATCAAATATTAGTTGTCGTTGAGTAAGTTTAGGTTTTGAAACTTTCTGAAGTAATTTAAATATTCCAGTCCCGACAGACATCGGTGTACCCATAATAATTGATTCAGAAACTCCGCTAATTTCATCCGCTTGTCCGTAGTAAGCGGCGTCGAATAAATGATCGGATGTTCTTTCAAACTAAAAATTAACGAACGTATTGATTACAATATCATATCGAATTGTACGTCATTTATACTGAATGAATATTTACCGAAGCTAGATTCAACACGGATTCCTTCATTTTTGCTAATCCATGTCTGGTAATTCCTAAGGGTTCGCCTCTACTCGTCATCAGATCAGCGACCAACATTACGTGTCTGGGATCAACCACCATACCGTGATTCTCCATGACCAGTTTGATTTCGGACATTATGGTTGATCTAATGGGATAATAGATTTTATTATTAATGGTACGTGTAAAGTTTATTTTGTACTGATTACGGTATATTTACCTAGCTGCTTCTATGCCAAGAGTTGTGTATACTTCGTATGTATTATTTGATGTACATAATTTGCCTTTAACGCCAGGTGTAGCGATTACATCTCTTAAATTATTTCCTTCGACTAAGAGTTTATATCGAGTGACCCCTTTCACTGATTCTTCGTGAATTACCGCACGATTTACTCTAATAACACCCTGAAAGGTACATAGTTGAATTACCACCGATATTGGACACGGATATGAATATTGTAACGAATATAATGCCCATACTTGGATTACGACATTTTGCAGTGCAGCTCTATAACCTTGTAGTTCGATATTCACATTGGCTGAACGGCCATTTGACGAGACTAAAAACAAATCCGAACTTTCGACCGATATTTGATCCATTTTGATTCCTGTTCTCGAAGCACATACCCTGAAAGAAACATGCCATGATTTTAAAATACTGAAATATTCACTGTTCAAATAACGATGATTTACCATTAAGTACATACTTATGAACAATGGTATCGATATCGACTTCTAATTGCAATAGTTTGATTCTATCGATGTCTAATTTTACTACTAAAATACAATCGTTCTCTGTGTATACCTCTTCCATGTATTGACAAACCTATTAAAAATAAAATTGAATTAATTTAAAGCAATAATTATTATTTATAAGCGATAACCACTAAATTACTTCTGATAAGGTAGTTTTTTCAATTCGTCCTTTTACTCGTCGAGCAAAATCTTCATCGGTATCGTTATCTAAGTACACGGAAATAATCGGAGTACTGATATTTTTACCACCGTTAATAATTTCTTTTATTCTAAAATAAAAAATAAAATATCATCAACATAAACATATTTTTACGATGTTGACATTATTGACAATTCGTCCGGCAAAGCGTATGAATAGGTCACAGATCACAGTCACGTGATCCTCAACGTTTTACTGCTAAGAAATGGAGCAATTTGAAAAAAATTATAAAATACATTAAAAATTATGGAGTTTGTATAAAAAATTTAAATAAACTTTCTTCTAAATGTAACTGTTTTTATGAAAATTTTGAAAAACAATGACTGTAAGTGTACTTTTTGATTTCCCCTTTTCTTGTCAGTGAAAAAAAAAAAAAACGTTGATCGTGTGTTTATAACATACACGCTTGCCAGCCGAATTCCGAATTCTTTAAAGCTCATTTACCTAGGTACACCTTGAGTAATATTCATGGAAGCAACGCCGGCAAAATGGAAAGTTTTCAAAGTCATTTGAGTACCCGGTTCACCGATACTTTGGGCTGCTAATGCACCCACCGCGGTACCTGAATAACCGTACATTTTACTTTAATTCGTATAAGAGACTAAAATTTATGCAAATAAGCCAGTATTTACGTACCAGGTTCAACAATAGATTCCATGTACTTATTCAAACAAATATCGACAAACTTATGTAATTGAGTTTTGGTAACTCTGTAAGGTTCCATAGCGACCTTATCGTTGTGGTCTCTATCACAGGCCAATTTAATATTATTCGAAACATTTACCAAAAATGCTTTCATTTCGTCCTTAAAAACACTAGTGCAATGTTTGAAATCTTCGTTAGCGAATAGTTCTTCCGAAATAGTCAATACTTGGTCAGATTTTAACGCTGGTTCATCACGACATGGATAGTTGGCTCGAACGCCGTCGTATACACGACTGAATTCTACAGGGTTCCCATTTCCTGAGAATTTTCATTTGTTAGAGTTATTCTCTGAAGAAGACTAAAAGAATAAGGTTTGGCGTTACCTTCCATATACGTTGGATCTAAACTATCGCCGCCGTAATTGAACTGTACCACGTCGCAGTTCGAATTACGAACTGTCATGTCGTAGTTGACGCATAAATCTTCAAGAGCCTTCATCAGACGACGTTGCATATAACCAGTTTCAGCAGTTTTGACCGCAGTATCCACTAAACCTTCACGGCCTCCCATCGTATGGAAAAAAAATTCGGTAGGAGTTAATCCGGTATAGAAACTATTTTGAACGAATCCTTTAGCGGCAGGAAATTTGGCTGAGAATAAGCGCAACCATTGAATAAAACTAATGCAAATATCGAAATCATATTAAACCGAAGAAATACTCACAATGATGTCTGAAATGTGGTAACGAACGATTTAAAAAACCATTGGGTACTCGTTTACCACTGATGGCTTGTTGTCCTACGCAAGCTGTCATTTGAGATATATTGATCACAGAACCTAAACAAAAATCAACCATCATTCGAAAATGTTTTATATAATGAAATAGAAATCATAAATTATTTTCAAATACCTTTAGATCCACTGAGTGCCATTATTAGAGGACTATTTGTAGGATGAAGTTCATTGAGACAAGCTTTACCAGCGTGATCTCTGATAACTGACAGTTCTTTGAGAATAACTGCTTCTAAAGTTTCTTCAGGCGAGCATCCAGGTTGACAGGGTAATTTGTCCATTTCCATTTGTCTGATGTATTCGTCACATTTATTGTATCTAGATAAAACGATACGTTATATAATTTTCCCATGTAAAATTGATAATTATACAGAATCTCAAATCAACTAACCCGTCAACTAATAAACGTTGTTTAGTGTTGATTAAACTTTGTCCGGGCGTCACGTCACCAATACCAATAGAAAATCCTCTATTCATTAAATAATAAGAAGCTAATCGTGAAAGTCGCCACATGGCAGTGGCTGCAATATCTTTACCCCAATCTTTCAGCAGCACGTAAAATTTATTATTTTTACCACCAGATCCTAACGTTGCCTTATCCATCGATCCAAGCAATAGTTCAGAATTACGAATGACGACAACTACGCGAACATATAAAGGTATTATTTTAATACTAATGACTTAAATTTATAAAATAACGAAATAAGTATACACGATTACATACACGAGTCTTTATAGCACATATCTTCTCCTTGAGTGTACGATCTACCTTTTGTTCGAAGGTTTGCTTTTATGGGACATTTACGATTTGGTTTTAATATCATACTAAATACTTGTTTACCGGTCCATAATTGTTGGGGCTAAGAAGAAAAAAAAACAAGTGATTTTCGATGTTACGCTTAATAAGGAAATCATAATCGATGAATAATTCACCTTTAGAATTGTCGGCGGTGGTATATCAATATCTAACTCCATATCAGGCCCAGCGATTAACCAACCAGCCAATCGGCATACTTCAGCTCTGTTTAAAAATGTATCTCTTAAAGTTAATAAATAAGCTCCGGTAAGGAAATCTTGGGTAGCAGCGATCATAAGTTCACCATTTCGAGGTGTGACTAGATTAGAAGTGTTCTAGAAAAATGAAAACAATTTTTCAGCCGAGTACTAAGGTATCTGTTTTGAAAAACATTATACTTACTCCCATCAAGATAAGAGCTTCAGCTCGGGCTTCTTCGGTTTGGGGTAAATGGAGATTCATTTCGTCGCCATCAAAATCAGCATTATATGGAGCACAGACACATTCGTTGAATCTGCCATGAATTTTGAAAGAAAAAAAAAATGAACCCATCGAGAAAAATAGAGTAAATACGCTTTTTAATGCTTTACCTGAATGTTCTATGTTCTAAAACTTTGACTCTGTGACACATAATACTCAGTTTGTGCAAACTCGGTTGCCGGTTAAATAATACAATATCACCATCATTAAGATGTCTTTCAACTAAATCACCTTCCTGTGAGATAAACGAATTAATAACATTCCATTTTGCTAGTACATTTTAGTTTTCAATATAAAATACTTTTAATTCTCTGGCTATTTTGTTTCGGTTTCCATAGCGTAAAAATTTCTTAAATTTTTCTCCTTGTTGTTCGACAAAATTAGCACCCGGGTGAATATCGGGACCATTCTGAACTAATTTTTTCAACCATTCTTTGTTAGCTGAATGTACTCTTTCGGGAAAAGTTAAAATTTTAGCCACATGAATTGGTACTCCAACCTGAACATTAAAACAGAAACTTTAGAAAAAAATTTCGAGCGAATTAGGAATAAATATGTTATACATTTCGCGTACTTCATCAATCCTTAAATTTGGATCTGGTGATATGACAGTTCGCGATGTGAAATCGACTCGTTTTCCTGATAAATTACCACGAAATCGTCCACTTTTACCTTTGAGCCTTTGAACTAAACCACGTGATGGTTTTTTAACCTGCATGAAAATTTAATAAATAAGAACTAATCTGCGATCATTTCACTAGAGTAAAAAGTATACTACATACTTGCATATTTAATGGTATACCGGACATTTCACTATTAATATAAAGAGCACAGTGAAGTTGCAAAAAATCCCAATCTTCAGCTATCATTTGAGCTTTAGCGCCTAATTTTCGATGACCTACTATATTTTCATTAATAAAAATAATTTCTGATAATTTCATAGTCAGGTCATCCTCATTTCTGGAAAAAAATATATAATTTTACAAGAATGTTGTTTCATTGGCATAAAACAAAATTTAATAAAAATGAAAAGCATGAAACGTACGTGCCAGATTTTAATTCTGATATCACCGATGGTCTAATACAAACAGGAGGTACAGGTATTCTAGTTAAAATGAGATCTTTAGGAGTAGATGCACCAGGTTTCATCATAAGTAAAGGTATATCTTGCGATGGTATAGCTTCGAATAGAGAAAGCACATCTTGAGGGTTCAGATTCTTAAAAGTTACATACTGACATAACGGCTCAATTTCTCGATTTCTTTCTATGGCATCTTTCAGTTCAGCTGTCATACAAAAGTATTCGGTTAGCGAGTGAATAAAAATTTTAAAACTAAAATGAACGAGTAAGAAAATAATTAAAGACCTTTTTTGGCAGAAACTCCCGGATCAGCCTTTTTATTTCGATATTTTTCATGGCAAATTTTCAACAATCCTGATTTCTTGACGATGCCATTGATTTCGTCACAATGAGGACAGACTGTAGCTTTTTTAGCATTTTCGTGAATGTGTTTACGTAGAGCTTTACGAGTTAAATATGATAAATTTGGATTTCTTGCTTTTGCTCGGTATTTTTCCAATTCAAGTTGTGGTAACATTACGCGAGCACATAACGGGTTCTGTATGAATAATGTAACCGTTAGAATAACTTCGTACGACGAAGAAGTAATAAATAATACAATTTTACTTTGCATATCATTTGAAGAATCTCAATAATAGATCGAAAATATCCAACGTGGAAGACCGGAAATTGTAAATCTATATAACCAAAGTGTCCTATACAATCATTCAATACTTTATCACAGGTTGCACATTTACCATCTTTTTGATTAACTCCCTGAAAAAAAAAAAACAGAAGTCAGTATATTTCTAGTAGGAATGAAATAAATGAGCAGTTCATGAAAATACATTACCATTCTACGATCCAAAACTCCATTTTGAACCGGTGCTCTGGAGGGATCTTGAGAATAAAGGTCTCTCAAAACTACGTTCATCAAAGCTTGTCTTTCGATATCATGATGGCTATTTATGCCAAATTTTATACGCGACCTAAAATTTAAAAAAACTCGTGATGGTGTTTCGACAGTACTGCGAAGATTTAATTAATTACACGTATATAATAATTGTAAGGACGTACACTTTTTTCGCGTCTTCAGAAAATCTATATTGTTCCTTAACCATGCTGAATTTTTAATGGTAATACGGCGATCCGGTGTGATAACACAATTAATAACTCAATTTAAGATGAATCCGAGGATATCATGCATTTAAAATACATTGTCTAAGACAACATTTAGAAATATAATTAATAATTTGACCGTACGTAATTGAATGATCATTACACCATAAATTAATTAAAATTGTTTAAAAATTTTGAATATAATAATTTTTTGAATTTTATTTTCGATGATAAGCTGAAGCTCATATTACGGGAAAGAAATTAGAAAAAGAGCCTGAAATTAAAAACGAAATTCTTTAGTTTCTGTTTCAATCGCTGAGAGCGCTACTGAAAACTCGTATTTTTTTCCTGGAAACGTTTGAGATTTAGATAGAAAATCAGGCAAACTGGGTTCTAATGTCACATGCCAAGTGATTTCTGACTTTCAACCGAAGTGGAAACCGAGGCATTTATCTGTCCTGTACATTATTTTGGCTCGTTCCACTCTAGTGATTCCACCCACGAAAAGTCATAACATGTAATTGAACTGAACATACTTCATAACTTTCACCTTAATTTATTTCCTTTTCTCGCATTTTCAGCATAATGCGAAAAAGTATGAAATGGTACATTTTACAATAATTCACAGGTTAAATGTAAATATAAACTTTTTTGAAAATATTTTGATCAAAAATTTTTCATATGCGGCATGTCTTTAATTCTTGGTGTCACGTTTGGTCAGTGATTTCTAATTTTGTGAATAAATGCTGCTGAAAGCAATCAATGGAAATTATAATTTGAGTGAAAAACTTCTACAAATATTAAAATTGATCCCATGAACTGAAGAACAAAAGTGGAAAACATTCAAATCATTAAAATGAACTCAACAGTAATACCAGAACCTGAATTTCTCAAACTAAATTATTAACTAAATCTAAACATATGAATGTGCAGAAATTTTTTGCTTATTTTTCAACATTTTTCTTCAATAAAATTAAGCTTCTGCACCTAAATAGTATGCATCAAAATTCCTGCACCCAGGCATTACAAATTTTAACATATTGGTTTTAAAAATGACTATGAGAATCGCATCCTCAGTTATGGCATTTTGAATTTTTAATACTACGGGCAAGTAATTAAGAATTTGTAATATTGCAGTAGAAATCCATTTTTTTGGCATATCAGTAGCGCGAGTAGTTGAAAATTGAAAATGAAGCCGAAAAGATCTTCATTATTTATTCATATCATCAAAAGAAAAATTAGTCAGTCTGAGTAGCGTGATAACATTTGGTGATTGTAATGAGTGCCAATGGCGGGTGGTAGTTTGACCAATCCGGAGTGAGGAATTTAGCAAAGTGCTGAAATAATGTGCAGGATGGATCAATGCGAAACGAAGCAACCAGCTCCACTGGTTTCTTACTTGCTTTTCGTGTTTTTTTGTTCTCGAAATTTCATACACCTGCTGTTTGATCGTTAGTTATCGTTGTTGAAATTACTGCTTTTCTTTTCGGTTTTTCGCGTGAACTGAAAACGTTACATACGTTTTGATAATTTGATTACATGTTTTACGTATCGATGGAGAATTCAATGTGATTTACGGGTGAGTAATCAACTAATTGTTCTGCACTTAATCTAACAAATGAAATTAGCAACGAAAGTGTTGTTTTCTACAAGAAGTGTGCACACCAAAACATAAAGTTTCTGACAACAATGAGCAATTTATTATTACGTATTGGTGCCGGCAACTTTTTATTGGCAGATCTGTACGGAAAAATGCATGGTTATTATCATGGTTAACAACAGAGCCTTATCTCTGGGTCGATGGTAACTTCAGATTTTCATCAAAAGCTGTACTATTGTATTGTTTATCGATATGTGAATACTTGTAATCTCAACACTATTGTATCTGTTTTATTCAGTTCTGCTTAAATCGTGCGTCATTTTTCCAATTTCTATTTTAAACGTGATAGAAAACAGACCGGTTATTTTTTTGTAGTCATGTTGAAGTTCTTGGTTTGGTGTGCTCATTGATAGCTATGTTTTTTTTCCTGACATCGTTTCGTGAGTGTATTGAATATTTGTGATTCATTAATTTTGACGAATCTTCGTTTGATTTTGTAGGTTATATTTTGTTCAAAAATACTTACCGTGTTCACCAACACCACGATTACTGTTGCATAAATCGAGTAAGTAACATCTTTGTTATTTGATTTGTAAATTGAGTTTGTTTTTTGTTTTTATTTTGTACCTGTTAATCGTGCACTCTTGCAATGATTTTTCCATTGAAATTTGGTTAAGAACAGTCCTGTTATTGTATTGAAAAATTCCATAAAGTTTTTGGCGTAGCATGTTAGTCACCGGTTGTTCCGCGTTTTCCTAGTCATTCTTATACCAGTGATAAGTGAACTCATGAGACTGTGTAATTTTGAAATAATTCACTTGAATATACTTTCTCTGGTTCGTCATTTCAAGAGTTTTGCATGTATAAATATTACTACTCGCCAGAATTAAATTATCAAAACATGATTATTTTTGGTTTATCAAGTACGTAGCTACCTGAGTTCCTACATTATTTATGTCATTTGAGTTACGATTTTTTTTTTTTAATATTTTTAATCAGTTTCATTCACAACATGTGATTTTTTTCTTTTCTTCTTTTACAATCAGTGATATGTCTAAATTGAATCAACGAATAGTTGGACTAGAAGTACGAGCTGAATCTGCCAATGACCCGCAAAGTTTCAACGTCGAATTATTTCTATTTTCCTCTGTGGATTTACTTACCCAAAACCAACAAAGCAACCGGAGATTATGATAAATTTGGCCAAACTTTCGATATTAATTTCCAACTGTGTGTCGATTCTTTCGAAACGTTGCGCCTGACCGGATTCTTCACGACGTTCATTTTTTTCTTCTGTTCGACGTCCTTCATCGCCGTCGGTTTTTCCTCGTTTTTTTCCTTTTTTTTTTTTACTCTTCATTCTTCGTTACTGATACAGTATTTATATGAAATACGTTTGAATTATTCATAAGCAACATTTCTTTTTCGCTGTGTGCAATGTGCATGGTCGGTCGACGAAAGTGACACACGTCTTTCTTCGACTGTATAAAAACATATAATTCAATTGGTTGCTAACAGTTGTTATCCGAGAGAAAGACCTGTTCAGCTCAAACCCTTATATGATTTGCACGACGATGAAAAATCTGTTTTTTACATCTTCCGTCATCTACCATGTTTCTCCCTTTTCCTTTTAGCTCATCATACGAATTTCGTACCGAAACCGATCCGACCCGAGAGCAGACACGTAACAAATTTGAGATATAAATCGATGAAGAAGATTTGAAATTTATAAATGAACTTGCAACATAATTTGCTAAATTGAACGTTAAAGGGGACATCGATTTACTAGAGCGATATTAAAAAAATGCGAGTGAGATAGGAAGCCAGAATTATAATCAGCGAGTTTTTAGACAATGGGGACTCACTTCCACTGGATAAGTTTGAAAATTCCAGCCAAGGGCTGATTCACTTTTCTTACCCAGCTATGCTATTAGCTTTTATGAAAAATAGATTTTGAAAAAAATTCCAATCATTTGTATAGACGATGGGATATTTTAAACATTTATCGTGATTAAATTTGTGTAGATTTTCAAGATCGTAGACATACTATGGTTTCAAAGATCGTCTGTCTATTTTTAAAAAATACATGAAAAAATTTTATCAAATCTACCCACTATGTAATGTAGATGTTTTGATGTTAAGTATATTTTTCTGAAATGGAATATGTACGCGTAATAACGCAAATGAAAACGTCAACATATATCATCAATCCTCGCAGATGACCCTTTTCGTGAATTACGTATTTCGCTCCATCGCCATATAAATTACCGCCCAAAATGCAACATATAATATAATTATAATTCGCCAATAATTCGTAGATACTAAGTATTTAATTAATTGGTATAATTACTCGTTGGTACGTTCGAGCTATGATGAGGGTTGGAGTACGACGCCGAACAATACCTCGAAAAAAGTACGAATTTATAATATTATAATTACTAGCGACAATTTAAATTGTCGTCGTCGTCGCCACATCAGTCAACTTTTAGAAAACATATCGTAGCGCGATTAATGAATAATCGTTCTGCAGAAACCATTTACTATTTAACATTTTATACCGCCTCCTGAAAAATCTTTTCTGCATCGAACACGCCTCATCTGTTATGATTATTAATTGCGAGCTTTGTAAATCTGAACAATTAATGTCGTTTGTAATAGTACGTACGTACGTTAATGTGGAAGTTTACGTATGAGATCCAATCACGTGTCCAGAGAGTAGATAAAAAAAAAAAAGGCCCGACACGTTTGTCCTTCTCAAATATCCAATGGTAGAGAAAGAGAGAGACTTAGCCTACGTATCTATTTGCGGAAGACAGGGCTGTACGCAGCGCCCCTAATTATTCGTTCACTAGGTATTTGTTTTTTCCACGGTGATCGCGCCACTGGTATCAAATCATGCGTAATTTTCTCTACACGTTTGTTTTATTTGTTATAATAATAATGATAATAATACTACTTACGTATAGTTCGAGGGCATAAGGAAAATTATGACCTGTGTAAACGTCTACCTTGTGTAAAAGTAAAAAACCCTGCGTTATTTCGCATACGCTAGCATCTTTCTCATTACCACGTCAACCGAAAATTTACATTAAATAACCGCAGGATACGAATGTTGTAAAAATGAGTTCATAAAAAGGGTTAGATGATGCGAGGTAAACTGGGTTTCTGTTTTTTCCTCGTAATTCTCCCAAGTTTGTGCTGTGTTTTCTTTTAGCATAGTCGAATTGTTGCAAAAAAAGGCTCCCGCTCGTACTAAATTTAAAAAACAATTATACAACTGATTCTGAATTTAGAATGTATTTAGACAAAAATAGGCTTGGGTGCCATTTTTTCCAGCTCCTTCCCCTCCGAAGATCCTCTCCTCTTTCTTTGAAATGCTGGGATCTCCCCTTCTATTGGTTCTTCAAAAATTTTTTTCGAGTAAAAGTTTTTTCTTGAAAGATTTTCACGTTTTTGGCTATTAGGAAAATTGCACTTTGAGCAACCTTTACGCTCCAAATTTCAAAAATGAGTGTATCAAAATGCTCAAAAGTTGTTCTTGTTTATTTTAAAAAATATCAAACATAGCGCTGAACTAGTAATCATAAGAAGTATTTGGCATAATACTGTGCATCTAACACGTTAATCGCAACACTCCCACCCCTCTTCCCCACCGACAACCCCTTCTTCCCATACCAACGTTTAAAATAAATGTTTCTACTCTGACTTGTATTGCGCTGCAAGAAAAGGTATCGAGATTCAGGCACAAAATAGAAGAGATTGAGATGACCATTAAAAAAAAATTTCATGCTGAAAATTGACTAAGTTATGACACAGTTCTCCATTGAGAAATATTGCACGCTTTATTTCGATTATTATTCATACCTTTGACCACCGAGAACAACGAACGCAAAGGCGTAAAGCTTACGAGATGCTCAAAATCGAGTTATTCTCGTTTATTTTAGAAAATATCAAACGTACCGCCAAACTATAGTAATTACAAAAAGTATTTGAAATGAAATTGTAAATCTAACAAGTTAATCACAATACCCTAACTTCCCCCTCTCACTGGCAACATCTCTCCAAACCAACGTTCAAAGTAAGTGATACTATCAGATTCTACCCTGACTGCAGATTAAAAAATGATCACCATGGAACATAGTTGGAGGTCTCTAGAAATATTTTCGAGCCCAAAAACTGTTCCTGAAAACCAACTTCAGACTAATGTTCAGTGAATTTAATTACCACTATACAGGATGTTTCGAGAGTGGATGATAATATTAAAAGGGGTGGTACAGCAGACTTTGTACATGAGTGTTATGATGGTTGCCTACCTATCTGGAGATTCATTGCTGCTGTATGGAAAATTTAATTTTTCATTTTAGGTAATAAATTTTGCAGCAAGGTTCTCAAGAATTTTGATTGTAACTTTTGAACGAAAAGAGTAAATTATTCCCTTTTGGTCATGATTTGTAGAGGAAAGTCTGGCGAATAATTTTAGATCAAGAAATTGATGATTCGATGATTAGGACAAGAATAAATGAGAGTTGAATGTAAAAAAAAGGGGAAAAAATCTTGTCAAAAGTTTTTTTTTGAAATATTTTAAAAAAGTTTGAAGTAACATGCCAGTATTATGCATCAAGAGTATAGCCCTGAGTTTGCTCTTTCAAAATGGTTCTCTCCT
>FIZR01024879.1:0-12961 GCA_900060175.1 Ferrisia virgata | reverse complement strand
ACATAATCGGTTTCTATTTTGGATCCATCTGTGAAACATTGGATAAACCCTTGATATTCATCAATTTTTTCTTGGTATAGCCTTCTGATGACATGATGTGGATACTCATTCTTACGGTAGTTGATCATGGTTAGATTAATATCAGGAACTTGAATTAGCCATTGAGGGAATTTTGGGGTTTCATGGGTTAGGTCTGATATGGTTATGTTATTGTTCTTTTTGTTGAGATTTCAAAAGTGTGGCACTCTTGGCTGTCGAAATTATTTATTCTAATTTTAACTGTTGCTTGGAATACCGATGAAATGTAGTGCATGTGAAGCGTTTAGAAGGAACCGTGAAAGATCAAAAATATAAAATCGAATTACCTACCTGTGTGATTGAAATACAGTATGTACTCGTAGGCACCTGTTTTCTAATTTTGCAACAAAAACATGGTTCGAGAAAATTGCCACATTCGCAAGGGTTTTATTTTGCGGTGTACTCGCACAGATACTGTCTTACTCTCGTATTTCCGGCGATTTCTGAAAATGCCGTTAATCTTTTCATTTTATCTAGCCTGCTGCGGCCCGGACCCAAACATCAACGTTTTAGTTCGCGCCACGCTCGTTATTTAGCGTAGCGCATGGCGTGGCGTGGCGTGACAACGAATTAACTTAAAACTCGCTTTAGTTTTCCGTTCTCTCGCATCGTCGTTTAAAACTCTCTCTTGATAGTTAGAATTTATAAAACGCGAAATTTTCCCAAAATTAAAGCCACCCGGAATTGTGTTTCTTATTTACGAGTACTGTACGAACGCTATGCCACACCGCTCGTTACACCCTTCCTATTATAAAGTTTAGACATCAGATACATTGTTGTTGCATTATAGGTTGGATGCTCCGCGCTACCTCTTATCAGTGACGTGGCGTCCATGGAAGCAATACTTACACTTTTAAAATCCGGAAAAAAATTACTGCTAATATTTATAAATCCAAAAATTTACAACAGACTGTAAGAGGAGATTAAATCCGGAAAAAATAAAAAAATTGCTGCTGATATTTATAAATTTAAAAATGCAAAACAAGACTGTAAAAGGCTACAAATACATATAATTATAATTCGTTTGTTCATTCTATTCGTGTAGCAAGCAATAGACGTTTTGCTTACAACACGAGATGATGAACATTGCCAACATCTATAAACTAAAGAGAGGTTACACCAAAACCGAAGTAGGTAATTATTTTTCAGTTTTGCCCATCGACTGATTGTGACGTCACCTGGAAGAAGTCGAAATTTTGGTAAACGTTTCAACACGCACATTTATATCATGATAAAACGTAAAAAAAACGCGAAATTTTAGACTCTCAGTGTTTTAGTCTTTTGGTTTTTCAAATTTTTTATATAAAAATGGTAAAGGTTATGAAAATTCTATCTACTAATAAAATAAACAAAAAATATATATATTTTTTTATATATATCTTTTAACGTGCCATGTACAGGAGCTTAGCCTAGAGGCACAGTCGAAAGGAGTGGTGGAAAAGGTAGTATGCCTAGAGATGGGTTACATTAGAGGAGGGAAGTCAGCTTGGTGGTCTTGAGAAATTTTAATAGATTTTGAATATTTTCTAGGTGGTCAGAGAGAACGTCTTTGGGGTGAGTAGAGGTCAACAGTGTACTACGTTCTAGGTGAAATTTTGGACAATGGAAGATAATATGGTTGATAGTAATTTGTATGTTACATAATTCGCATGTGGGTGGGGGGGGGTTGTTCAGAAGGTAGGAGTGAGTTTTAGGACTCTTAGACATCAAAAATTTTAACACAGCTTCAAGTTAGACTATTAAAATTCGTGACCCAACATTAAAACCCTTCCCTTAGAACAATCCTGCGTTCAAGCTTGCAGAGGAAAAGGTTGAAACTCTACCGAAGCATATGAGGCTAGGACATTAATTTTTTTTGCAATTTCACTTTCTCAACTATGCAAACCACCAGTTTACAGCCCTTAAATATTTCGTTGACACTATTATTTCACTGGTGTTCTTTGGTTCTTCCTCCTCTGTAAGATTCGAATTTGAAAATCGACTTCACCTTATTATTCAATTTTGGAAGGAACTACCATAACAACGTAATTAAAAGAGCCTACCACAAAACTTTTAGAAAACTACAAAAGCTGGGTTACCATTACAATTTTTAAAATTTTAAAAAAATTAAACGAACATTTATGTTTTCCTGCAATGTTTAGAATAAGCAACTTCTCATACAGCAATGTAATCTGAGTTGCTGCATTTGTGGTACAACGGAGGTACTATTCAGACAGAAGACTCTGCATGTGACGTGGGTCAAAATGGCCAAAATACAGGTTTCGTCACCCAAAAACGCATTCCATGAATTCTACTCGTCTTGTACTCACGTTATTTTCATTCTTACGGGGTGAATAGTATACAGCATCCATTCTTACTCTCTCCTCACTAGTATCATTTTCCTAAAATACCAAACTTCAAAGTAATCTATTACGAATCATGCCCTACTTGTATACCATAAAAATTACCTCCAAAACAGCCCTTGTAGCCGAACTATCGACGAATTCATTGGTCAGAGATAAAGAGAGAGAGAGATTCGTTAATACGAAATCTGAGTCCAACCTCTCACCTTCCCTTACAAACTTGTCTTTTTCTAAACAGAGGTTCTGCTTTTGTTTGTGATCTTACACCATTTTATATTTCTCACTATCTCGTTTAATGACGTCATAATCACCTAAACGCCTTACACCACGCATTCTCTTATATTTTTAAACATGTAGGTACAAAAGTGAATTATAACCTTATTCCGTATAAATCTTCGAACTCGCGATTTATAGACTGAAATGGCACGCGACAGTTGACAGCGACAGAGGGTTAAAAAGAAAGTAAAAAAAAAAAAACTACTTCTTCAGTCACTATAACGAAACCTTTTATTGTAAAATCTATACTTATGGTGAAAATTTTAAATTAAAAAATGCCATTCAACTGGAAAAATTGCTTTTCGCTGGAACGAACAGTAAAATTTAAAAGCGATTTAATGAACGGTAAGCTTGTTTTAAATCGATTTGAATAACGTCTTCTTCTTCATCTTACATTCCTGTTCCCTCCAACGTCCTCCTTCCTACACTGCATATCGTTTATGAAAATGATACATTTATGTTATGAGAGAAAAAATATGCGCAATGTGCGTTTAATGTCACGAATTATTGTCTGGTATTTTGACAGCCAACCAACCCAGCAGGTATGTACCTTGTACCTTGTTGAAATTCCATATTAAATTATTCCCTTTTGAAGTTTAACTCATCTCATAATCTTCAGATACCTACGTTGATCTTGAAAGTCTCTAAAAAAACAAGATACATTTTTTTTTTGTTCGAGCCAACTTTAAGTACGTTAGTAATTTCGCGTTTAGAGAGACTTTAAAATATTTAAAATTAATAAGAAGCTTGGCAAGGTGGATTTTTTTTTGCTTTTTATATTGTTTATGAGCATTCCAACGGTTTAAGAAATTCTTCAATACGAGTAAAATGACCTTTATCTTTGACGTTAACAAAAAGTGAAAGGAGCTGGATTTGAACAATTTCAAAATGAAAACATTGACGTAACTTATTTTTAAAAAATTTTCTAGCTTGGAAATTTCTACAAAATTATGGAATCTTTATATTTACAGAAATTTAATTTTTAGTTTTGCAATTTTTGCTGTAATAAGTATTATGCATTGTTGAAGAAACTTTTCTAGTTTTCTCATCGACCAATATCTCTTACTAATGCAAAATGAAATTGTAGAGTATGAAAACTCAATTAATTTAAGATATAACCTTCGTTTTGTTTTTGTTTTAATGACTTGAGCAGCTATAATTTCATTGGCCATTATTTTTTTTTGCAGTTGAAAAATCCTTGAAATTTCATCATCAATAATCCAAGTCTAAGATTTCTTTTGAGAGCGAAAACTGATACATGAGACGACTGTCTCGATATTTCAAATCATTGAAAATTTCAAAAAAAAAAAAAAACTAACAACAAATTTTTTCCATAAGAATCTTACAATAACTAATCAAAATTTCAAAAAGAATATGATAGTTGGTTTTTTTCACATAGAGTTGTAATTTCAAAGTTATCTAAAGAAGCTACAAACACGTGGATTTTCATTTTATTTTTGTTTTGTAGCAAAAAATTCCACCTTCAACGGTATTTTAAAGGTGTCACTGTGAAAGTTGTTTGATGACAAATGTAAAAGGACATAATATTTCACTACTAATGTAATCATTTCAAAAGCAGTAAATAATGCGATTTAAATTTGCAACGAAAAATTCTTAAATAAAAGGTGAAGAGAAAAGTTTACATCTAGCAATGATATTTTTGAACTTTTCGTTGGTAGCTGTTTTGATTTTGAAAATTATAATAATTTATAATATTACCAGTTCGTCTACGAATATCGATTACTCAACACAAAAATTCACTTTGAAAAATTTGTCAAATAAAATGAGTCGTATTATACGATGAAAAAAATGTATAAAAATTTTCTCCAAACAAATTGCGTTGAAATTAAAAATTTTACAAATCTTCGGTTCTTTATTCTAAACAAAGAATGGTAGACAACTATAAATAAGTGGAAAGCAGACCAAAAGAAAAGGATGGGAAGAACAAGGCGAATAGAAAAAGTCACCACCTTGACGCAGTGTGGGTTTTTCATACAAAATAGAAAAAAAAAGTTGATAACACACAACTTTTGCGAAAACTTTTCGACTTTATTAAAAGCTGTGTGCAAGTTTTTAATGAAAGTTAACTCTTAACGAATACTTTCTTGTAATTATAAAACGAAGGGGATAGCGTGACAGCGATTTTTATTTTATTTTACTTTCCTTTTTTTTTTTTTTTTGCTTCAGAATTATTTTTATTATTATTATTCAAAACGTGACTTAAATAAATTTATACGAGGCTTTCTATAAAGCTATTTTTATATATATAAGAAAACTTGAAGAGTATATCTTATTTCCTTTCCAAAACATTCGGAATGTTTGACGCGTAGAAAAAGACATCCAGAGAAAGAGAAAAATATAGAATAAAAAAAATAACAGATTGCGTGACTAATGAAATACGATCTGCCTTCTGTACAAAGATACACGCCTAGTGCGCGAACTGGTTAACACAAAATGCATTAAAAATCGTTTCTTTGACATTTGCCGGCTAAGGAGAAAAATTATATTTATGTCGCATTTCAAAATGGCAAAATAACATTTACTCGACCAGCATCTTAATGTTTTAATCGTTGATTTATTTACGTTTCTTCGACGTGATTTTAATCGTAATGTTTTCGAAAATTCATCTTTTTTTCATACCAGCAATACCTTTTTATTTCTCAGAGTAAGGACGGGGGAAGGGTTAAAAAGAATACTTGACCGATATTTAACAACCAAAAAAGTCCAATATACTGAGATACAGTTCAGCCAAATTGGCATTAAATAACGAAAAAATTTATGGATTTATTTTGTTGCGCAGAATTGTAGGTTAACACTCCATGAACAACATCTTCAAAAATCGGACTCGTGATTCTCCCTCAATATCCCCCATTTGTGTCCCAAAAACAGGTTTTTTTACAAATAACTTTGCCTAGCTTTGTTCCTAAACATGATACAGAAAAAAAGTTAACATCAAAAATGTAGCTGGTTAAATTTTAAATAAAAAAAATGATTACAAATTTTTTTCGAAAATCGTTTGAAACACTTTAAAATGAGTTTGAAAAGGACGCGTAATGCGCTAACGTGATATTCCGCGTGATGTTTCTATTGCGTCGCGAGAGCCAGCGGGCAACGTTCGTAGACACGCGGACTCAATTCTCTCTCTGGATACTTCAACAAATTACAATGGCTAAATGCTACGTTACCTCATGTCAACGTAATTATTTTTTGAATAAAGGTACAATATGCTAGTAATATTTTAAAATCACTTTAATTTTATAAAACTGATTTATTTTCATCGTAGTTTTCACAACTTCTGATTCAACATGAGAATCGGAGGTAGCAGGTAAAATTTAAATATTGCGTTTAACCATCCAAAATTTGATGTCCATGTTTCTCGAAAATGCTTCCCTCGTTTTTCAGAAAATCGTAAAAATACGCAGAATATGACATTTTTTTTAAAACTTCTAAAAAAAAGGGGGTAATGGTGAAAACTTGCTACCGACGATTATTTTGAGTTTAAATATATGTAGTAATTTAATTTTTGAAAAAAAATTTCAAAAATAATTTTTTTGATTTTTTGAAAGTTTTTGAAACTTGAGTCAGTTTTGCAAATTGAAAAAATTGAGTCGAATACGGAAATTTTTATCACGTCATTTTGAAGTCATTATGTAACTATTGTGACCCCGTTGCTGGCAGATTTCTAAAAAAAAAAAAAAAAAACGAAATTCGAGCCACTCCTTGTTTAGGTATGTTGAAAGAGAATTGAGCCCGCGTGTCTACGAATGTACGCCGCCGGCTCTCGCCATATGATAGAAACATCACGGGGAACATCACGTGAGCGGATAACGCGTCCTTTTCAAACTCGTTTTGAAGCGTTTTGATCGATTTTCGAAAAAAATGTGCGATGACTTTTTTTATTTAAAATTTGACCAGCTACATTTTTTAATCCTACTTTTTTTCTGTATCACGTTTAGGAACAAAGTTAAGCAAAGTTATTCGTAAAAAAGCTTTTTTCTTTGGGATACAAATGGGGACATTGACGAAGAAGCAGGAGTCTGATTTTGTCCGATTTTTACAGATGTTGTTGAGGTGATGGTAATCTGCAATTCTGCGGGAAAAAATTTAACCTATAAATTTTTCCTTATTTTATCATTTTTAAAGCTAATTTAATTGGACTAAGGTTTGAAAATGAAAACATAAAATAAAACCAGGGATGAAATTTTTGCCATAAATTTACCCAACTTTTCGAGTTGAAAAATTGGCAATCAAAAAAAATTTCGAAAACAACTGATAATTTAGCATATAGATGATTAAGTAGGCTCAAAAAAATAATTTAAATTTTTGACGAATTTATACCTATAGCTAGTAGGTAAGTATCTGCGACGGTTGAAATATGTAAAGTTACCCTATCCCAAGAGAAATTTCTCGAAATGGATGTAGAAGTTGTACGATGGTCTTACGCCTTAAATAAAAGAGAAAATATTATTTTTCATCTTTTAGACAAAATTGCTGCTACAAATAAGAATAATACTTTTATGTTTGAAAATATTCTTTAAGCTTACTTCTACTCGATTAATGTTGATATTTTCATGTTCAATATATACATATATATTTTACTACCTCGTAAAATTTTTTTCCTTCTGTAAATTTTCACGGTTCGTATTTTTAGATAAAAATTTTCGCCGAATCCAATGCCATGTGAAAGATTTAACCATTGGTGGTTTGAAATATCATTTATAATCCTTTATAAGAGCCAACTGTTCACAATTCACATTGATCAAGCGAATACGATAAGACGTGAATTGCGATAAGCCTTTTAATCTGGAAAATCGAGGTCATCAAAACGATATGAAATTCAACGACAATATCCTTGACAAATAATATTACGTAGGCAACAGTCTACGAGGCTCCGATGGTATAAAAACTGTCGAATATTTTCCCGACTACCCCGTAGCTTGGTAAAAAAAAAAAAATTATGTGGAAAATTTTCTCAGCGAGTTGCATTTTGTATACGTACAATGATGATATACGTTTGTAGGCTGAAAAAAAAGAAAAAAAAAAGAATAAAAAGGAAAGAAATTTTGCCGAAAAATTTACAACAACAAACGCATTTACGACAATAAAATCTCGTTTTGTAAAATGACACATATATCAATGATAAAAATTCCAATGTAAAATGAACAGAGCTCGAGAGCGAAAAAAAAAAAAAATAACGAAACAAAATAAAAATAGGGAGAGAAATAAATTACGCGCAGATTTATGATATAGCAAGTCGAATTAAACTAATGAAAAATTTACCTTATTCTTGATATATACGAAACAAAAATTGACAAACTTAAAAATCTTGGTGTCATTAAAATAAATTATTGACTCCTTATAGTTTCAGTACGGTCAATCAGCTTAAATTTAAAAAATTATTTGCCACTTGAATGATCTGAAAATTTTTTAATTCTACCTCGTGCCATTTTAAAACCATGATTAGTATGGTTTTAGGGAATTTTCTTCTGTGAGAGATATTTTCATTTAGGTTAAAAAAAAAAAAAAAAAAAAAAGAAAAAAAAATTTCAAGTCAGGAACTAAAAAAAAAAAAAAAAAAAAAGGAAAGAAAATTTCCAGTCAGGTACTGCTTTTTATCAGTCTCAGAAATTAATAAAATTTAGCTGTTTGTGATAAATTAATGAATTTTTTTCAAATATTATAAAGTAAAGTGCTTTTTTTTCATCTTTCAATTTTAAACTCGTATCCTATTCAAAGTATATAAAATATCTGCGCCGTGTTATTTTATCTTTTCTCGCCTGGTATCGAATTTCAAAACCAGACGACGAGTCGCACAGAGTAATTATAAAGTGTCGGTTACACGAATACCTACGATAATTTTAAAAAGTTCATTTGAATATTGCTCAAAAAATATGCTTTTAAGTTATATAAAATTTTCGCAAAATTACCCCAAAAACTGAAACAAAAACCTCGTTTAATTTTCCTCAACGTATTATTTCTCCTTTAAGCATATTTCACTTTTGGTTACATAAGGCGAAGAAAATGTGTTTTTTTTTTTTTTACTCCTTTTCTGATTTCTGACGCCTTAAGCTAAAGTATAAATAAAAAGCGACGTAACGCTGGAAGAATACATCTTCATTTTCGCTAACGACCTATCAACATCCCATTAAAATATTTTTTTCGAGATGAAATTTTTCACTAGCTTTGTAATTTAAAAACTACCGCTGAACGAAGTTGGTTTTAAATATTTTCAAAAAGACGTACGTTTACGTACCTACTGTCGTTGATTATATTCCATTTGGTCTCGAAATATACCTAACATTACGTCGTGAAATTAATTTCAAATCTTGTGTATTTATTATGACTACCTACCGATTTGAGTATTTTTCGTTTGAAGTTATACAGCGCAGAGGTCTCAATGGAAATATTTTACAGTCGAGTGTGGTACTTTTATTCAGCAAATAGCTAAATGTATTTTGTACTCGTATAATATTACAAATGGACCATATCTTCGTTTGTGGGTACCACACCTGTGAAGCAACCTAGCGACCTACCTACCTATCCGAGATATCGAAAAATATAAAGCTAAAGAAATATCTATCTTTTTAACCAATGTATTAAGCTGAGAGAGGGGCGCAGATTTTTTTTTTTTGTAAATCTTCAAACAGCGCAAGGTTACAAAGATACGAAAGTGACAACAAAACGACGTGGCAAAAATGTCAACCATCTAACTCAATTTTTTCAATCTGCAAAACTGATTAAAAACTTAAATTTGTTGCGGACGAGTAAAAATTTTTATTTTTTGATATTTTGCATGGAAGTCCTCAAGAATTTTCATTGGGGCCTTAATTTGTAGAAGAAAGTTTGGCGAATAATTTGGAGTCATGAAAAAGATGCTATCATAACTAAGGCTGGAATAAATCAAAGTTGAAAGTAAAAAACGTGTAGAGAAATTATCCAAAAATACATGCCTTTTTTTTTGAAAATATTACAAAAAATTTCAAAGTAACATTTCAACATTAGCTATAAAAATTATAGCGCTGAATTTTGTTCTTTCAAAATGGTTCTGTGCTTCTGGTCCATATCTCTCCAATTTTTCAACTCATTATAAATAGTCTAGGAAAATGTTGCATTGAAATTGAAAGAAATTACTACCTTCGAGAATTTTGTGGTAAATTGTTCCAAAGGGTGCCAATAAGCCCCCTGTGTAACCTTACTCCCCTACTATTGAACTTCTCCGGAGAATGCTGACTGTCTCAAAATTCAGGTTTATCCCAAAATATTGAAAGGTAACCAGTTTAGGGATGAAATAATGGCAGAAATAGATTTATAACAAAATCCCATTGAAATGATACCAAACTTGACCGATTTTATTCAAAAAGGGAGATCTCGAGGAGAGCTGCAAAAATAACATAATTTCTCCTATCACCTAAATTAGCTGAAAATTTAGCCCAAAATCTGAGAATTACCACCGAAAATATTCTTGAAAACAGAATATTATACCCACTTGGTACATAGAAAGTTCCAAGCTCAGTTTCATTTACAGGAGGGGGTGAGTAATTACTGCCCTTTTAGTAGAGTGGCAACACAAGGCAATGAGTAAATTACGGCAACATATGAATACGACGCTACTTTACTAATCCGATAAATAAAGTGCCCCGAATTTGGAATCACCCCTCCCCCCGACTTCCTCTGCATACATCTCTTATGTAAAAGAGGTCAAGTTTGATATCATTTTGGCAGCAATTTTGTCGAGAATCTATTTCTGCGATTATTTTACCTCTGAACTGCTTACCTTTCAATATTTGGGCAAAACTGAAGCCCTAAAGGTAATCGTGTACGGTTTTAAAGGATGCTTATTGAGACCCTTTAGAAGAATTTACCGCTAAAATCTCAAAGGTAGTAATTTTTTTAGTTTGACCAATTTTTTATGCTAATTTTCCTACCTTAAAAGCAATAAAGTTGAAACAGATGAATAAGATCTCATTAAAATTTGTTTTTATACTGGGTCATTTGAAAAGTAAGAGAAATATGACGTAATAGTAGAGAACCACTTTGAAAGAGCAAACTAAGCGCTACAATTTTTAGGCGTAATGTTGACATATTACTTGAAATTTTTTTGAAATATTTCCAAATAAAAGTATTCATTTTTGGACAAATATATATTTTTTTACGTTTTAAAACCATTTGGTTGACGGGAGGGATGCGAATTGAACACTTAGCCGGTTTATTCTATGAAAAAATTGACGATTTCGTCGATTTTTTCGTCATACAACCACCACTCCCCCCTCCCCACCCCCATGAGCGAATTTTTTATGAAACTACTGATTCGTTTGTGAGGAAAAAAATAGAAATAAAAAGGTATAGCGAGATGACCAAGTGATACGAGGGAAATTTTTTCAGATATTTTGAGTTTAGAAGGTGGAAAAATTAGCTCTTTGGGGTACATTTTTAGTAATTTAGTTAGGAATATCTCATGGAGGGGATACCAAATTTTACTGAATGGTGGGAGGGATATAGAAATTTTTTTGTAAATTATAGTTCATAAAAGATCAGTTTTTGTGAGTCTCATTGTCAGCTCCCTTTGGGAAATTACTTGTGAGAAGTAAAATTGAAATGCTGCTTTTGATCGTTTGAAATTGATCTCTTACATCCTATTCATGGTGAAAGTTCCTCAAAAAAAATTCCCAGTTCCCTTTTAATTCTTTACGAGAATTCAAAAAAAATAAAAAAAAAGAAATGTAAAGAGTAACATTTTTGAAAATCTTTAAACATGACTCCAATAAGCATTTAGTATACAAATAATTACAGCAATTACAATTTTAAAAAACAAAAAATTATTTTTCCTGTTTTTTTTTTTGAAACTTATTCAACTTTGAGTCAGTTTTATCAGTTAAAAAAATTGAGTTGGAGTCCAGAAAATTTTACCACATTATTTTTACGTCGCTGCGCAACTATTATGAGGCGGTCATTTGTACGTTTGCAAAAAATTTTCAAGTCCCCTCCCCCTCACGTACTAGAACAATTTCTTTTTTTTCACCAATTTTTTGCGTTGATAATTTTTTTAAATTGTAAATTCTTCAGTAAAATCGCGTAGCAGATTTGTCGTAGCCCATTAAACATAATTTGACAGTTCTCAACATAGCTACTTAATTTTATATGTTTTAAGAATAAATTTTTCAAATGAATCTATTTTATTTATTTTTACCAAATTTTTTCAAAAAATACGAAAAAATGGCAACCAAAAATACTTTTTTTTTGTTGAAAAATTTTGAATTTCCGGTAGGTTTTGAAAGCCGAAAAAATTAATGAAATCGAAGAGAAGTAATTTTAACAAAACAGCTCTGTTTGGAATTTTTTCAACTGTTATCGAATTTAGAACTTGATGAAGTGAGGAGTGACTCGATCAAGTGCTCTTTCGCATTTAAATTTTAAGTGAATAATTTAGAAACTAATTCAATTACCGTTTCAATGACGTACAATAAATAAATTTCAAATAAAAAAAATATGTACTTCTTTGATACCAATTCAGACTGTTAATAACATAAATATATAATTACTATCGTGTCAAATTCCAAATGGAGCAAACATCGAAACCTATGATGCTTCATGTATGTGATCAAGAAATGAAAATTATTCCACAGGTGGGATTTCAGTTCATAATGTAAGTATATATGTGTGCTACGTACCCAACTAGAGGTACCTAGCTACATCAAAGGTATTAGACGTAGATAACGTGGGTCATGCCTTATCGTACTCTTTGTTAATTCAACAAATATGCTACGAATTACGAGAATTTCTGGTGGAGCTTTATAGTACGACGAAAGATGTAAGATAGAATAAACATTAGGATTATTTGGATAACTTATCCCACATAGTAGGTAAGTGGTTCTTGCAAAGGTAATTTGGTCATGTCATTCTTGATGGTATGGTAATTGCGGTCGTTTAGATATGATACAAGACTGTACATCAACTGAGCAGTACCTAACGGCAAAATGTTGGTTGGTAGGTGGACGGGTGGGCAGAAAAATATGGTAGGTATGAGTTGGTTACGCTATTTACTACTCGAGAAAAATAATCTATTTAAATGAAAAGTATTTGGAGGTGAAAGGGTATAGCCGGTTAAGTATGGGGTTTTGGCCTTGGAAACCGATTTTGACCGCTCCTGCCCTAAAAGGTTCCCCTAATCTGGCAATTAAGTTTGACACCATTTTTGGACCCCTAGCTCAAATATTTAGGGGGGGAGGGACCAAAATGTGTGTTTTTATTCATAATTTTTTCATTTT
>FIZR01024874.1:0-15489 GCA_900060175.1 Ferrisia virgata | reverse complement strand
TTTTTAGCGAACATGAAAACCTTATTTTTTGTGAATTCTGTTCTGAAATTGCCACCACTAAAAATTTGCCGCCCCTGAAAATTTGCCGTCCGGGGAATCTTTGTCCAATACCCCCCCCCCGCTACGCCACTGAATCCAGTCCAAATAATTCAGGAGGCAAAGAATATCATCGAAGAGTATTGTCCACAGTACAAGGCGCTTTGTACTAAAAGAAATTTAGTGTAACACTTTCAATAAATTAGTGCAAAAAAATAACATAGCCCAAGTAGAGTGTAATGGATCTCAAATTTATGGGAATGATTACAATTTTTCAGCTAATGGTTACTCAAAAAATGAAGATCTCCATTCGAGGAGCTTTTGGAGAATCACTCCTATATTTTTGAGCAACCATTAGCTAAAAAATTGTAATCATTCCCATAAATTTGAGATCCATTACACTATACTTGGGCTATGTCATTTTTTTGCACTAATTTATTGAAAATATTACACTAAATTTTTTTTAGTGCCAAGCGCCTTGCACTCTGGACAATACTCTTCGATGATATTCTTTACCTCCTGAATTATTGGTGCTGGATTCTTCTACAACATTACACGAACAATACGGTCAGGGTGCTGGTTGAATCGATATTCCAGCTACTGCACCGCTTCAAGCCAACCGTCAAAACTGAAGGAAGATTCTTACATTCTCCCAGCCATAACCATAACGTAGCCACCACTTGGTATCTCAACACTGCAATACTGCTCCATATAGTTCCATAGTCAACTGGATAGGAATTGAGAACGTAGCTTTCCAAATCTCTGTATAACATCTAAAGGCTGGATTTTCACATAGGCAGAATATACCAAAAATATGCTAAAAAAAAAAACATGGCAATGCGTTGCTTTCTAAGCGTGATTTTCCGAAAATACAGGAGATAAGGGAATTTTTCATTCGTGGAATACAAAAAATAGTCACGCATTAGATATCTGACCCCCTCCCCCCTCTATCCCCGAAAAATCACATTCAGGATAACTACTATAGATCCAAATTTCAACTTTTTAGCTAAATTATGAGGGTAGATGTGCGTAGGATGGCTCTTTTTTTAGGGTCAAAAAGAGGGAAACCTCTCTATTTCTCCTCCTAACTGACTTAGGAGGTTGATTTTTGGATAGGTCATGCAACTTTTGATTTCTATCGATTGGTATAAAAATGAACAATTTTTGTGATTTTTGCCTCTCAGCACCCCTTCTCTAAAATTTGAACTTCACTGAGTTTTAACTCGAAGTCATCTCCTCTCAAAAATATCAAATCTTTCGCCAATCCAAGCCTACTGCCCAAATTTGACCGATTTCGATCGGTATAGAGCTGACCATACGATTTATAGTTTTGAGGGGGGAAAGATAATGAATATATGTATCTGGTATGGACAAAATTTGTCTCAATGGCATCCTATGATATAGAGAATCAGGCTAAAAAGTAAGTAAACTTGTAAAGCTGTCTTTTAAAATTACATAAAAGTTACCACGATAAGACTTTTTTGTAGTTCAAAAAATTATTAAAAATATCTTCATCTATCATATCCTCATGTCAGTTATTTATTGGGCATTGAATTTTGATTTCTGATCATTATTTATTCGTCGCAATTCGAATAATGCTCAACTTATTTCATTGGTTCTTTTTTTTCCTCACTCTTATTTCGGTTCTTTCCTCGAATATACCGAAGAAAAAATCAAATTTACTGTATTTTCAAAACTGATATGCGAGTTTATAATTTCGTATTCTTTTTCATTCGTTAGTTATGCTTACCCCTATTTTTTACTCATATGCACGAAATTGGGGAAAAAACACGCTCATGATTCAGGCACCACTTTTATCATCATCCTTCATAAAACTCGTCTGCGCACAGATCTGGTATAGGAAGCGGAAACGGAGGAGCGAATTCATTTATCATTCAGAGAGTTTCAAGTGAAGAGGAAAAAAAACACCCTCGACGAGCATTCAGCTGTATCTTGATTACCGAAAAAAAAAAGCATCCATTAAAAGCTTTATAAAAATTGTTCTCTTTAACAAACCAATTACGAAAAGCTGTATAAAATTTTCATACCGAGTTGAATGACAGTTACACTAAACAAAGGATACTAATGGCTTACAATTAGAAGTTGAAAAAAAAATACAGGAATAAAGGATGTATTTTTGAATAATTTCGTGGATTGAGAAACAACAACAACAACAAAAAAAAAGAACTCCCTTTTTCGTCGAATGTATAGTGAGTATATCTATGGACCGTAGTGTAACAATAATTCGACGTACAGCGTCTCGTCGCATCGTAGACATCTAGAGTATTTTTGCCGTTAGGAGAGAAGGCATCATACTCGAGGGGAACGGCGAAATAAAAAATAAAAATGAAAAACGAAAAGCCATGTCTCGACGCGCGATGCATCGAATAAAAGACGAAAATCTCAACGTTGAAAAATTTCTACCGTACCATCTGCTCTATTAAATAATTTACGAGCTACGTTTTAATACGAAGCGGTAAATTTGAAAATTTAACGATACTTTAAGCGTTGACGCCGCGCCGCAGCGCCTCTATTAAAAAGTATAGCGAAGGAAGATGAATTAAAGCATAATATCCAATTTACCGTTCATTTGTGTAAAGATAAATACCTCGTTAACGTAGCATTATATGATAATAAAGTCGCACCAGCGACTGACAACGACGTACAGGACGTAAGAGAGGATGAAAAGCTTTACAGCTTAAAGAGTTTGCGAATTTTAACTTATTGTAGAGCGCAGCACGTGGGCGTCGCGTCGCGGACACTGTATTAATTATAATATGAGTCAGCCCTGGTAGAATCAATGGTTCAGCTCCTTGTCTATGATATGCTACGTTGCATTATAGATGTTGGCAATATACGCGAGGAAAAGAAGTGGAATGTGGTAAATTTTTTGGAGATGTCGACTTTTTGCTGTTGGTCTTCACTTTTATGCATTTTGTAGAGCTTGTTTTCAATTTGTAGTTAGATCGAGAGGTACATTTTGATTTTTATGATACAGTGTGTTTTATAATAGGGGTACAGCCTTGAACGTGAGGAATACGCAACATTTATTACATCTATGTTGGAATGATTACCTAACCTGTGAGTAGTTGGGGCAAAAATATTATTTCACTCTGCTAATCAATCTAATTTTCCAATTTATATGGTCAATGAGAACCACTAAATCTCCACTGGATGCTGAAGAAGAAGAGATGAATGACTCATTGAACTCGTCCCCATCGAGAGAAATGGCAATGATCCTGATCGATTGTGAAGCGCAATGAGAGAGGTGAGAAACTTATGCGGTTCCGTATAAACTTTGAGATGTCGATGTGAGATGCCTAGCAACACGAATATGCACAGGTGACAAATACGGAAACAAATCACTTTTGTACTGCTCCAAGATTTTTTCAAAATTTCTATCTTCAGTTTCTTTTTCTTTTCCACTCTGAAACCTAATTTGAGAAATGCTAAATGAGATTGGTGTGTTACTTTCTGTATTTTTTCGTGACACAGTCTCAATTGTTCGCACCCTGGCCCATCTAAATTCATTGTAACTCTGTTCTCATTGTTCCATTTCCAAAACGTTTTAATCCCACCGCAAGAATGCTAAAATGTTTCCTGGTGCAGAATTCAGATCAGATCAGATCATTCCGACTAAAGCTATGCATTGTGTACAAAAAAAAATAAAATACCAAATTGGTGTGTAGTAGCTTCTCTCACCAGTAGTCTTCAGTCAAATCCTCAAATACTTGGGCAACGCTACGACACTAGAAATGAATGCAGATGAATGAATAGGTCGCTCTCTCAGTAGATTCAGCAGATTCCAACTGGAAGGCAACTGACCATAGTCTCTTCACTTGTGTGAAAAATGTGCAAAATTGGATCAGCTGGAGAGGCTTGTATTCTGGGTCACTAGTTCACTGCAAAAGGAAACAGGAAATGGTCATTGTTCCCCCTCCCGAGGTCAATGATAATGATGATGATTATCAATAAAAATCTAGCTATTATGGACTACTGTCCTTTTTCCTTTTTTGACCTTTAAAAAAAGTATTCCTTGCATATCTCTTTTCCAAATTAAGCTACAGCATTGAAATTTTGTATGTGAACTCAGCATTACTTTTCAGCTTTGTTGCAGTTCCTCCCAGCACCAAAAAAGTACTCTTTTGTCCTGTTTTTAGTTATTTTTCGAGGTTGTCTTTCCCATATCTTCTCTCTAAATTTTGCTTGGTAGTTGAAATTTGCTATGGATTTAGTAGCGATGTTAACTGTGTCTTTTAGTGGTTGCAATTACTCATTGCAATATCTACCTATCCCCCTCTGTGATTAAGAAATGGCACAGAAAGAAAGAGAGAAGGCTAGTTCGACACAACGGACACAATGGTAACAAAAACAATTATTAATTTTTGAGGTACTTTATATTGACACCATTAGCTGAACAAGAATGAACGAACAACGATTCGTTCCTTTTGTTCTCAGAATCTAGGTTCTGGATCACTGTGATATTCCGATTCATCTTTGGTGTGAAAACTGAAATGTAATTGCGATTTCGAATTTTGTAAATAATTTTAATTACTCCCATGATCTTCAATTCACATAATTTTTTCGCTTGTTAAGGTTTTACAGCTCGGTATGTTTTCGATGTGTCTTTCATCCAGAGACATTGTCCATTTTTGGCGATTTTCTCTATTTTAGTTCTAATGAAATTAGACTGTCAAGATCTATCGATCTAGAGTAGTTGAGAAGTGGGAAGGGATATCAACGAAATTCCTTTCCAATGCGACTATTTTTGAGCGTTGGATATTTATTTATTTTCCGTTCAAACTCAAACATAAGTTTTCTCTCTTCTTCAGCCAAATTTTATCTTGCCCCGTATTGTCAAAAGTAAAATTATGGTGACAAAAAATTTTCCCAAATCACCATTTTGAATGTTAGACTTCGTAGTAGGCAACTTTTGTAGCAGTTTTGCTTGTACACAAAATTTGTCCATTTCAATAATTTAAAGCTTTTGAAATTTAAACGAACGCTGTCCCTTTGTTAATCAAGTTAGGCAAAAAAAGCATTTAACAAAATTCGTTGGAAAATTTTCTGTTTACCATTTCAGCTCTTATGTATAATGTTTTGCCCATTTTAATCATTGCAAGAGCAAAGCTACAAAATTTCAGATCCATGTATCTTTGCCTTTGCAATGATTAATATAGGCAAAACATTATACATACGTGTAGCTTGAGTTGCTCTACTTGTGGTATAAAGGAAGTACTATTGAAGCGAAACACCCTGTAAATTGCATTTAAACAAATAGAAATTGGAAGTTGTTTTTTTTTTGTGAGTCATTCGGTATGTAATATTTTTCCATCAATTGTAATATTATTTTTGATATCACATATCCAATTTTCACGCATTAATAATGTAGGAAAAAGCCACCAACGAATCGATTCTTTCCCAACGAAATCACTGGGTAGTTGATACGCACCGACAACCTGTAGGTAAATGGACGGATATGGCAAAAATATCGAATTATCAGTCATTCGGTCGCATGTGTATCGATACTATAAACAAAAATACCCTTGTGACATGCGAGATTACACAATATAATACGGCAAAGTTAGCGCTGCTGATCAAATCCTCTCCCACCTCTCTTGACACGACCCGGTTAATTACACCTCTGGCCGACGTGTATTTTCAAATTTACTACCAACTTTCGCTTTTCGCTTCAATTAAGTAATTAAAATGGTCAACACAGTCACGCCACACTAAACACACAACTGTACTTATAAATTGAGCGAGCTTAAAAAAATACGTACGTACATAGCTACACACACAGACACAAACGTACGTTACCCGCAGGTGATTTGAATCACTCGTATGGTAAATTTCGATAATATCTTTTTTAAATGACTTTTTAACGCTGCAAAATCTCATTATATTTTCGTACCGTCGTCGTCAATTTGCCATTCTCGCTATAAAGTAGGTAAATATAAAAGAATTACTTTACCTATATCCGTGTAAATGGACTACGTGTAACGCCCGCGTAATCGTATAGTTATACTTTTCAAACGGTTACGGGTTAATTAAGAAAAAAAAAAAATTGCAACGATATGAGAACCACACCTGCTTACCTACCTTTCCTTTGAAGTACTCCGATCGTTTCTATAGGCAGGTGGTGGAAAAGCTATGATGGTAGAGAAGAAAATAGTCGTAAATCCCTTTTTTTTTTTTTTCTTTTTCGTTTTTCGTTTTTCAGCTCGCTTTGCCTCGCCTAGTCTGTTTTATGTTGTAGCTAGGTAGCTAAATATAGGTATAGACGGTGGTAGTATATTCTTCAGAGGGCGCGTGAACACTTGAGCAGTAGCTTGAAGAGGACTCATATTAGTATAGTCGCCGTTGCTGTTGGGTTTTCTCTTTTTTACTTTTTCTTCTTCAGTATTTTCTGCGCTTTCTTTCGTTTCTCTTTCTCTTTTTCTGACGCTGCATGTTGTACGGTACCTACTTGGTACCTTTACTCGGCGAAATGTTTTATTACCATCACTTGTACGGTCGTCGCGTCGTATCAACCCCCTCTCTCCTACCCGCCTGGTGTGTATCTTTTACTGTATAGTTGCTTTACCTAGTGCATAGCCTTGTATAAAAATCACTACACTAATGTAGGTATACTCTACTTTGGCGCAAAGCGACACAGAAATGAATAAAAACAAAACAACAACGACGACGATGAGAAAAAAAAAGCTCTCGTTTCTCCGTGAACGCGCCCTCGTCACGCGCAGCCCTGAAAAAATCTTCTACACGTAGGTAAAGGTATATACTAAAGTGGAAATGTAAAAGAAAACTATATTGTTCATTAAAAAAGAAGGCGTACTCATTTTTTTAAGTGCTACTGCTCCGCAGCCTCTTCTCTAGTTTGTGTGTGTGTGTGTGTGTGTATCTAGTGTCGTATGTACTGTGTACCACTCTGTACCTCTATATGTATATCTTACAGCTCTATAGTGTGGTGTAGTATGCTATGTTGGAGTTCTTTTGGTATATTTACGTTTTCCCTCCGCCCTGCTTTCATTATTATTCTCTTTATCGTGTCATTATGAAAGTAAAAATGAAAAATATTAACTGGAAAGTCGCGTAAATGGCTTGGTTTTTTGCGCCACTCTGCATGTAATACGTGTACGTGTGTACGTTGTATTTATGCTGTTTTCTTTGTTTGCTTTTTCGGATGAATAATACTTCGATGTATATTGAGTAGTGGAAGAGTTTGAATTGGTCGAGATAGTAGATTCAGATTTCCTTTCTTTTGATTTTTCTAACCACGATAGGAATGCACATTAGTGATCGGAATTCTCGTGAATTTTTTGCTAAACCGCCACTTTTCTCCCCTCCCGAATGAAATTCATATAATCAGGTTGATACTGACCGAAATCAGTCACATCTAGGTAGTGGGCTTAGATTGGCAACAAAAAATTAAGTTATGCCTAAATTTGAAAGTGAAGTTGTTGAGGTGTTAAAATTGCAAAAATCTTTCATTTTTTATTTAATCGATGAAGAATCACAAATCGAATACGATATCTCAAATGTGATCCTCTAACGTCAATTGGGAGGGAATGTATGTCATTTTTTCTCTTATTGGCCCAGAAAAAAAAAAAACAGTTCTTGTAATTCCGCACTGAATTGAGCTGTAAGGCTGAAATATGACTTGTAGATTTAGTAAAGGTTGAGGTGGGGAGGGAAGAGGACAAGACTTTCCAGCCTCTTTGGACTTTCTGACTGCTTTGAAAAATATTTTTTCCCCCAGTTTTTTTTATTTTTGAGTTCTTTCAACGCACACCTTCGTTCCTAGTTGAATTGGGTGAGAAGGAAGGGATTTGAAAATTAGCATGTGGAGGTAGTTAATGTTCTAGATGTGTTTTTCAAAGTTTCAACCTTTCACTCCAATACAAGGTGTTCCATTTCAACATTATCCCCTTCATATCACAAGCAGTGTAACTTGAGTTGAACTCGTGTAGAATAGTTTGCATATCTTAACTTTTGCAGGGCCATTGGAATGTGATGTTAAATTTTATTTATAGGAAAATTTTGACTGATTTTTAAAAATTTGTAAGTCTTCAGACGTCTTTTTTGCTCGGAAAATAGCTAGTATTTACGCAGCAGTGTTGCCAACGTGAAAAACCAACAGTTACGAAAAATTAAAAGTTGACAATTTTGAAAATATAAAAAAGGTTCGGGTATAGGTTGAGAAACGTAAGAAAAAATTCTTCTGGTAAAAGTATCCAATTGAAGGTTTGAAGGAACAGCGAAACAAAAAGCTTTGAAGATTATTGTCAAAAAAATTATTTTAGGTGTTCATTTTTTTGGATCGCTGCTCTTTCAAATCTTGAGTTATACTAAACCCTACATTAGTTTCTTGAAATTGCGAACTTTTGATTTTTCTAACGATAACGTCGGAAGTATTATTAAAAAGTTGTTTTAAGGTTTTAAACGACGTACATTAGAATCCATTTGTGTAATTTTTCGCCAGGTCGTAAATCTATGTGAAAGACATCTCAAAAAAAAATTAGCGTCCTTCTCCTCTCATAAATTACCGCGGAAATTACCTTTTAAAATTTTATTAATTTTTTTAATAAGGATGCTGATTTGGTACAATTTTGAAACCGTGCTTTTTGGAAGTATACACTTGACCATTCTATAAGTTGAAAGAGATATACCTACTCCGAAAATCTGAAAATGTCGACATTTTTTTCATATGTAGTATAATTGCATCTTGTAAAGGTAGAAAATCATAGCCGAGAAGCAAAATTCCCGTGGGAGCCCCTGCTGAACCCCGGCAGCACTCCCTCGTCTCATTTTTTCCCCTCGGCGACGTTCTTAATATTGGTGTCATTTTCACATAAATCGACCGCCTTGAACACGAATGTGAAATCAGATCTGTAGTAGTATCTTATTTTGAGGAGAAGGTGATACCCAAAATCCATGTTTATACCATCGTATTATATAAAAAACTAAAAATAGTGGACTGGTTTCCATATTTACCATATTTGTAGATTGAAGAGATAAAAATCGTTGCCGAAAATCAAAACTCCATCAGGAGCTCCTGTTGGACCCTAGCAGCACCCCTCACCTCCGTTTAGGGTTTATAGGTACATCCATGATATTGGTGTCTGCTTCGCATAAACCAACCCCTCTGAACAAGGAATATTAAATCTGAATTTTAGTGCGACACGTACAAGTACTTGTTCTAAAAAGAAGGTCCTTCTTATCTTCAAAATACAATACTTATGGGGGTCCAATTGATAATCTGATTTCACATTCGTGTTCAGGGGATTCGATTTATGCGAAAATGACACCAATATCATGAACGTATCTGTAGTCCAAAAATGAGGCGAGGAGGTACTGCTAGGGTCCAACAAAAACTCTCGTGAGAGTTTTGCTTCTTGGCTATGATTTTCTACTCTTGCGAGTGGCAATGAT
Organism: Ferrisia virgata; assembly: GCA_900060175.1. Taxonomy (NCBI): domain Eukaryota; kingdom Metazoa; phylum Arthropoda; class Insecta; order Hemiptera; family Pseudococcidae; genus Ferrisia; species Ferrisia virgata. Next base: position 6,021 of record FIZR01024874.1, on the reverse strand, counting down.
ACTAAATATGAAAAAAAATTCGATATTTTCAAATTTTTTCGGTATAGCTCTGTTTACCCCCTTCAATTTTTTCAAATTTCAACCACGGCGCTTATGAGCTAAAATTTAGGGGAAAAATGTATGTGGTGAAGAGGTCAAATACACATCTAGAAAGCACGGTTTCAAAATTGTACCAAACCAGTATCCTTGATAAGAAAATAAAAATAAAATTTTATAGAGTCATTTCAAGAATAAATTATGAAAGGAGGAAGATGTTGATCTTTTCACAGATGCTTCTCATGTAGATCTACAATATAACAAAAAATTGTGCAAATTAACCAATTAGCGCCTTCTAAAAAAATCCTAAGTGTTTTTCATGAAAATCGTCTCCCTCGAGAGCAATTATGGCTTGGGGTCCAAAACTCCTACCATCACAGTATCATCTCAAAATTCCACCGGAGCGAATTTCCTATGCTTATCCCTTTATAATCTTTCTTTTTTTTTTGGAAAAAACAATTTTATCATGATAAGTACATTGTTTTTTTAATTTCCATACAACTTCGTTCTAAAAAACAATTTCAAATACACATAACTTGCCCCCATCACATTTCAGGTATGGAAACCTTCTATATGGGACTAACTGAAACCGCAATGTTCGTGTTATGAGGGAAATAACGTTGAGAAGAAACATCTTGTATTCACCTGCTTTTAATTGATAAAAAGCATCGCAGGGTGCTGCTGTTCGTTACTCTATGAACGAGGGGACAATTCACCGATCTCCAATATTTTAAATAATCGTCCTGTCTAGATGGTTTGAAAAAAAAAAAACTATTTCTCTAAGTAACATGTTTTTCGATGCACGAGGACTGGGAGAGAAAGATAGTTATTTTCTTTCATCATTTGTTCGTTTTCGTCGTCATCGTCGTCTTCATCATCTCATTGATATAGGTAAATTTAGCTTGGCTGTGTAACTGAGAGGATCTAAAAAATAAACAAAAAAATAAACGAGAGAAAAAAAGTATTATACGTATCAGTTTATAATCTCGCATCATCCCTGGAGGCGAAGCAATTTCTACGACTACGAACGAGCAGGTGATTTCAATTCTCGTTGAAAATTCGACACCGCATCATGGTACAATAAGTTGAGTCGCGTCGTCGGTCTTCGAAATATCACATTGGTCTGATGTAATTTACAAATATGACAAAGAAATATACAAGGCTGGTGTGCTTGTTAATACCGACAATATCAATTTTTATCGTTATACGCCAATTTCACGTGTCGTGTTGTACTCGTATTTCCAATTTACTGCAGCCACGTTATCTATTTATATATACTCATCGTACCCTTTTTTCACACTATCCTAGATGATACCTATATGTAAACTATAACCAACGTATATTATGCACGTGTAATAGGGTGAGAAACAGATCAACTTACATATAAACGAGTCGAGTTTTCATTCAGTACAACCTCATCCTGCGTGTGCTCTACGACGCCTACAAATACATTCATTTAAGTACGAATGTTCGTATACGTGCATCGTTCGTACTCCCTCGTCATAGAGCACAGGACCGAATGATCGTAAAAATAGCCTGTTGTAAATAATAATTATAGCACGAAACAGGACCAAATGAACGCAGCGTTGCAGCTTGCTTAATCGCGTACCTACGTAATTTTCGGCGCCGTATACAACAATTTAAATTCGCTAGTAAATTTCGTAGGGCTCGCCAGGCCAGACCAGGCTGGCCGACCGACCGCAAAATATAACTGTACCGAATTCAATACCCTCCCCATGTCACCTTTATTCCACCATCCAAAGGTACGGTGAATTTCAACGTGCAGTATAAAGATGGCAAAAGGGGGAAATAAACTGACGATGCGATGTGCCGCTGCCGGAGGCGTAGGCGGGGTACATAACGCAGTTGATAATGAGTGGCCGAAATGCGCCATGAAATTGCAATCAAGCTGTTACAAATTGTTGTACTAAAATTCTACCACCCTCTAAAACTGGTATACCCATTAACAACATGTGTCTTGCAGCGAATAAATAAGTTCTTCCTTAATTCGCGATTTCTTTTCGACAAAAAGGTTCCCAAATTTTGTCGTAGTAAGCGGTATTCGTCGTCGGTTCCCCTAATTTGGGTATGTATATTGTCCTCGTTCCGTAATATGTATATATATAGAGGATACATATTATAATAAAATGTAGTTACTATACAGCATATACCGCATCGACTATGCTATAAGTTATACACAACAGTATGCGAGAGGAAACTAGAGTAATAAAAAGGTTATATTAAAAGGGGATAGTTTGGTAATGGATTCCATAGTTTGACGACGCGATAAACGACCTATCCTATAGCATTATAATAATGATGAATTGCCGCGAGGACAATATGTATAGTGTACTGCGTATAGTATACATATAAGCCTGAATTTGAACGTTTGCAAAATGATATGGTCGTTGGATGTTGCTGGTCGTCGTTTCTAGACGTTGCAGAAATACTATATATATATAAGTAATAAATTTCTAATGAGAAATGTCATAAAAATATGTTCGCCGTGGAATGTATGTATATACGTACATCGGCTTTACTCCCCTGTCGTCGCCACATCATCGAACATATATCGCATAGCTTTTAACGCTATGCCATTCACGTCAGTAGACGGGATGTCCATCAATGCAATGGACAATACTGAAGCCCTTTTTGCCGCTTGTCACCCAGCGTTTCGTCTTACGAACAGTAATTTTGTCGTCTAGAACGTTAAAGAAAGTCTTACATAAACTCTCCAAGATTCAGATTGTAAATCGAGATAAAAATTTTATAACGCACGATTCGTTCGGAAAATTTGTTTGTGCGGCATTTCTTTCCGAGCGATTAATTTAATGATTTTATTACGCAATTTCGACTACTGCTGTGTAGTCGTTTTAACTACGTTTAAAACGAACGCTCGTATTGAAAAATTAACCTTGGAATCGGCATCAGCATCCTTGAAAACCATACAATCGATATACGACACGACTTTTTATCGCGGCGGCCATTTTTTCACCCCCTCCCCCCTTACAACCCTCTTTTCCACCCTTATTGTTAATAGGTAATTAAAATGTGAAGCTGGACCATATAGTTAGATTATAGTAATTCTATATAATGATTTTGCACATGTATTGAAACAATTGTGATATGATATCATCGCATATGCTGATATTCAAGCATGGTTATAGAAAAAGGGAGTTTGGAGTGGGGGGTTGTTTTTGAAAAATGATAAGAGATCGTCATGGGTATCGATTTCTTGGGTTTTCGAGATACCAAATTCAAATCTAGAGTTATTTTCTGAATTTGAGGCAATTTTTTTACAGATTTTTATTTTTACTTGACTTCTTTTTATGATTTTCTAAACTACGATCGCTAAAAATTGATGCATTGTGATGTGTTCCAATAATACGTATTTTTCTTTATAGAGTACTTGATCACGTAATGAATTGAATCATGGTTGGTTGAAAACAAACTAGGAAAGTCTTGGGGTGATGAACTTTTTCCTTGTGGCATAGCAGGTTATGACCAATTTTTAATTTGATTTTCTTTGTCATATTTTCAATGTATACAAAGCTAATACAGTATCGAGCTGCGGTTAATGAGGTGGAAATTGTCAACAAAATCCGTTTTCACGTCGTGAAAGAGCCTCTCAACAATTTTTGATCATGCTAGTTTTTTGTTCCTATTATTTTTAGCCTGATTTTCTATGTCATATTATTAATGAAAACCAGGCTGTTACAGTCTATCGACCTTTAGCAGATGAGGGGGTATGGGAATATCAACAAAATCCGTGTTGGGGTCTAGAAGACCATTACGACCATTTTGCCCAAGTCAAATATTCATTTTAATTTTTACTATTTTTTCCAACGTGAAACTAAAAATCATTTGCCTCAGCTCGATACCGACCAGAATCGATCAAATTATGGGAAATGGGCTTCGGTTGGAGACAGATTCGATATTCTGGGGTTGGATAGCCTTGGATCAAAATTCAGTTTTGCCTCATTATGGGGGAGGGGTTGGTGAGGGACCAAAAACACAAAAATGTTTCCTTTTTGAGTCAGTAGATAAAGAATCTAAAGTTGCATAACATATCCAAAAATCATCCTCCTAGGTCAATTAGGAAGCGAGATATGAGGGTTTTTCTCCTTTTCGACATTGCAAAAAGGCTGTTCCTTTCCTATTTCCCCTTCAAATTAAACCAGAATGTTGAAATTTGGCATGTACATTTAGTAGGGGCTAAAAATGTGCTTTTGGGGGGGTTTCAACTTTTCAGACTTATTTAGCTCCCTTACAGCTCCAAAACTCTAGTTTTTTAGTATGTTTTTCTTATTTTTTGAGTTTGTTCGTCGCGTAACTCTCCTCCAAATTGAGCTAAGAAGTTGTAATGTAGATTCAGCATAAGTCCTAGATGTGGCTTTTGGTGATGACCACTGGTCAGCCTCTATGCACCCTCTCCTCCTCCCCCTTTGTACACTTATTTCTGATTGGAAAAAAGGATCTCGAAGCAATGATTTTTTTCAAGCCATATAATTATAATATTTCATCAAAATCAGACTGAAAAAGCATCGCAGTGATGATTTTTTCCTTGCCATCGCCTCCCCCCCCCCATCACCCACCAAACTAAAATTATTTGCTTGGCTCGATGCCAACCGAAATCGATTTTCGGTCATTGATTTTCTTATTTCGATTTTTCCCTTCTTCAAATCATGGTCGATGACCATTTCACACCTAATTTGAAATTTAACAATTCGCCAGTATGTACGAATCAAGCCCGGTATAATTAGATTTAGGAAGTCCCCAACCACCCTCGATCTTATTCCAGAGCGAGAAAAAAAACAATAACGAAACGCTGGTGATAAACCAGAGTCGTAAAACCTATACAATTTAATTTAGCAAGTAATACCCATACTTGCCTACGTATACCACTTTCCCTGTGTATACCACCTACCTTTACATTAATTCCATTAGGTCGAGATTGTCGTTATTACAACGACGATGGCGACGAAAGAAGCAAAAAAATAATCAACCCATTCACTTTACTCTTGGCTGTTGTGCGCTATCTTCGGAGAACATTCGAACGATAAAAATGGCATCGCAGACGGCGAGAGAAATATGCTCACGAAAGCTTAGATTTGTCCCCGGTGCGTGCTGTAATTTCAACGTAACACGCTTCGTACCGACTCGTCCTCTTTTACGTATAATATAGGTAAGGAAGGAGACTTATCTACCTACGTACCGATCTTTCTAGTTATGCCACAATCGTTACGAATAGGTAGATAGGTGGGTCTAGGTATACAATGCACGTCGCGTCGCATCGTCACCTGTATTATGAGAAAATTTTCATTTGCGTGTAAAAATCGTTGCTAATTTCAAAAAAAAAAATCCTATACTGGTCTGTGCGGTGTCCGTCCATCTGAACGGAATTATTAACACAGTTGTAGGCATTTAGCGAAAAAAAGAAACACACAGACCGATTTAATTAAATATTTTCGTCGTACCGTCGCTCGTAGCCATCACGTAAACGCCTATGTTGTGTTCTTGCGATATTTTCTGACGAAATTATTTCGCTTTGATATATACCTACCTGTATCTAAGGTGTTATATTTACCTTACCTATTTATATCTTGAATACATTTGTAATGACAATGTTCTATATTTGTTAATATTATCAGAGTGACTTGTATTGCGAGGTGGATTTGAAAAAAAAATTAAATATTAGATTTGATACATTTTTTGATATGTGATCTTCTTTTGATTAGAAATCCCTCTGTATAAAATTTTCATCCATAGGTTCATTAGGAAGGCTATCAAAAATTCCCATAGTAGTGTAATTTTTTTTTTTTAATTTTCCATTCGTTTCTGAAGGTACTGAGGGTTTTTCCTTTTTTACTTTCAAAAAAAATTAATTCCAGTTCCAGTTTTCATCTACTTTACCTTTCCCCCCCCCCAGCTTGTGGTACCTACAGATAGGAATTTAAAATAAATTTAGGATACACAGTACCTAAG
>FIZR01024867.1:0-11069 GCA_900060175.1 Ferrisia virgata | reverse complement strand
CACACATAACTACCTCTTCTCAAAAACTCCCAAACCGAATTGCCAGTTCTGCAATTCAGAAGAAATTACTGTTAAACACCTCCTGTTTCACTGCACTAACCTCAAAACAATACGATCAAAACAAAATATACCAGAAAACTTTGAAACCATTCCTGATGATCCATCTCAAATCTCCAAAATCCTCTATCTAATAAAAGAACTCAAGTTAACAAACCAGATTTAGATCCCCTGTCCACTGGTCGTAATATTCTTAGAAATTACACACGCCCAGTATAAAAAAAAAAGAAAAAAGAAAAAAAAGTCAAGTCGTCGCGGATTAAAAATTTTTTTTTTGAGCTAAAACTTTTTGAGGATCTAGACACATTGAAGAAGTGGATTTTTTTTTTTGCTTTGCAAACAGGCTGGCATCCTAATATCTGAATAAAAATTTATAAACATCGAGCTCAGAAAAATAACTCGAAGGAAGGTAAATAATAGTTACGCAAAATTGAAAAAATAAAGAATTTCGATCCACGCAATTATTCGCTGTTAAGTGTGAACCTTTCCATGTCGAATTTATTTTCATACATTTGCCATTTTTCGCCAATTTCGCCAATATAACGCAATCCCTAACACAAATATTGCTGTTTAATGTAACGCCAAAACTACATATCATCTAAACTCTTTCTGAATGTCCGCAACTTTCAACATTTTATGGCCTAATAGGTGGTGTTTTCTTCAAGTAAACGACGCATCAGTCTTTCTACCCAATACCTACCAAATACCCATTCATCCCCTGCTAAGAAATCTCCCTTAGATTATCTCTAAATCCACGCCATGGCACGAGAGTCTCGCATTTGGTACCGTCTCTTCTTCGTTGTCCCCCTCTCCCATCATAAAATTAAGCTTCACTTCTTTATACATATATATATATATACTCGTAGATACCTATATTTGCTGTACACATAAATAAAGACCGGGACTTGAGGAAAAAAATAAAAATAAATCCAACATCGTTGCAAAAATCCTTTCAATTGGATTTTCTGTTCTTTCGCCACTAAGACCGGGTCCATTTCGAAATACACCATGACCCGTTATATACCTACTAACACCCTATTGGAAAAAAAGCACATCTATAGCGTGACTGTTGAGTTGGTTTCACTTTTGGTGGCGTTTCAGTCGTTGTGGTTACGTTTATCCGATTTTTACAGGCGATTACAACATTTTACTGTACCCAAGCTCAGCAACACAGTCATCTTTTCAATAGCGTGTTTCTTCGTAATTTTTATAACGGTATCGGTATAGCTTTTGTAATATTTCGCCTATCGTCGAATCACGTTGTATTATCGCAGTCGTCTCATCGTATCGTCTTTCCTTCCCTGACACAACAGTTGGCTTTTTACGTGCCTTTACGTGTATGTTAATCGAGCGCGCGCAGCTTTTTAAATTCACACACGCCAATTTTAAAAGTTACGTATAATTTATTCTCTCGCAGCAGGTAGGTTCAAGTTTGACGAAATATTGACTTAGGTATAGTTAAAATTATGGTATAGGTATCTTAAATTTATCACTACGTAATGTACCAACAGTATAATGTTACTGGGCCGAATATGATCTGAAAATACGAATACAAATATTTCTTAAATTATGATACTATTGATCGAGTTAAAAATTGATCTATTCGTTAATATAGATATAGTGATAAGAGACGTACTTCAGCCAACTGGTAAATTATTTACAATCAGGTGATGTGCTCGTATATTATCACATACAGTTCGAGATGGTGTATATTGATAAACGCTGGCCATCCCAAACTGTATTGTGAACCACGTGATGAGACACCCTACACGAGGTACGAAGCTGTGCTGCATTCTACAAATAGCCCTCCAAACTCCTTTCATAATTTACCTTTTCCTTGATACGTACACTTAAATACGTCCTACGTAAACGATAACACGATGACGTATTATTTTTAATCCTCATCTTCATTTTTTTTTTTTTTTTTGTTTTTCAAACAAGCGAAAAAATCCCTCTCATTGATTTGGTGGTGTCAGTCTATACTCGTATAAATGAACCCCTTTTATTACCTGTGTACCTGAGCATTTGACGTAAATATGTAAGTAAATCTAGCCCACTTATTGAAAAAAATAAAAACCTACTTAAAACGATTAAATAATCCCAACGCAAGTGTACGATACGTACCTAATTTACATACATATGTACATTGGGTATATGAAATTATCTCTCGATAAAATCGTTATCGAAAAGTACCTTCACACTCTATTATTCTGTTCTATGTACACATGTAAATGCTTAATAGTGTACTACATATGTAGGTATATGGTAGGTATATATAGTACCACGTACTTGTACTTGTATTTAACATATACGAGAAGTACATTACATACTGTACTCGCTCGCGTCAAATCTCTCACACTTATCAGCTATTACACAGCAAACACAACGAACGCTATTCATCGTATATTAATTTCAAGTCAAATCTTCCGATCTCTCTTTCTCTCTTCCTCTCAAACGGTTAATTCATTGTTAATTATTTCACCAGCAGTATTTTCATCAGGGTTTAGTATTTTTCAGATATTTAAGTGTACAGTAATACAGTATGTTGTTCAGTTAGATATATATGCATAGCACAGTAAACAGTATACGAGTAGATTTTGTAGCAGTTCAGTGGTTGCTTTTTGATGAAAATTCAATCCGAGATTTGTAAGTTATACTATTAAGCTAATACATAATATTCTTTTATAAATATGGTAAATTGTATATTAGTAAGTTAGATTCGAATGTGTATTTAACGCGATAATGTGTACCCTCTATACGAGTTTATGTATACAATGTAAAGGTAATAATTATGGTAGATTTTCCAACATGTTCACATTTTCCCTCATAAACAAACATAAATTACTCACGCGAGAAAAATCAAAAAGAGAATGAAAGAATGAAAAAAATTAATTAATTTTTAAAAATCGCGAAATTATGATAAAATAATGTAAGCGTCTTTCCTTCAACATTTTCTAGCAATTGAACTGGCTAATTGATCGTAGGACTGAATGGATAACATTTTGCATTATTTAAAAAATCAATTCGAATATAAGTATTAAAATTATCTCAAGTTTATTCATCCCATTTTAGGTGGTTTTCTACCGATAATCGGCTGGTCAAGAAGATATCAAATAATCAAAAATGGCTATTCATATTATTCAAAAGTATAGAAATTTTTAAACCTCACAAACTAAGCATCTGATCAAAAAACTACATTTTGGGGGGTGTGAGGGAGTGCAATAAGACTGAAAAAACCAAGCTCCCAAAAGCTACACTTCGGACCTATACTAGATCTATATACCAAATTTCAACTTTCTAGCTCAATTTGAAGGGGATTTATGCGAAGAATAAACTAAAAACATGAGAAAACCTGCTCTAAAACCCACCACATTTTTGAGGCTGTGAGGGGGTGCAAAGGGTCTGAAAAGTCGAAACCCCGAAAATTGCATCTACCACTCCTACTAAATCCACATGCAAAATTTCAACTTTCTAGTTCAATTAGGAGAGGAGATGAGGGAGGAGTAGTTATTTTTCAAGGTCAAAAAGGGGGAAAACCTGTTATACCTCCCCTCCCAATTAACCAGAAAAGCTGATTTTTAGATAAATATTACAACTTTTGATTGTCTATCGACTGATTTAAGAAGGAACACCTTTTACGATTTTAGCCCCTCAGCAACCCCGCCCCCAAATCTAGGCATAGCTGAATTTTGACCCGAGACCGAGCCCACTCTAGAATATCAAACCCGCCGCAAATCCAAGCCTGTTTCTCAAATTTTATTGATTGTGGTCAGTATAGAGCTAAGCAAATGATTTTTAGTTTTGAGGAAAAAATTAAAATGTAAATAAATACCTGATACGGTCAAAAATAGCCGTAATGGTCTTCTAGAACCCCAAAACGGATTTTATTGTTATAACTCCTCCTCCCCTCCAACACGTATTCAAATATTTTCAACCGAAAGCCCTCATATAAAATTTTATCTTCCTAAATCACTTAAAAGGGTTACTATTGAATTAAAAGTATGATAATTTTGAAAAAAACTGCTGTTCTTTATTTACACAAATTGATTTTTTTTCTTTAAAAAAAAGACCCCCCCCCCCCGGAAAGATACATTTTGAGGTACAGACTCTTGCTGGATAGCATAGGATTAAAAGTCTATTAACGTCCTCACATCTCTTTTCAGCTAAAATAACCGAAAAAAAAAACATCGCAATGGGTTGCATGTCGAACCTCATTTTCATAAAATAAAGAGGATATGTGAATTGTTTCATTCGTGAAAAAATAACAAGAGCACTCGGAGATATTTTTTCTAGATAAGTACTAGGGATACAGACAGATATCAAAGTCAATTGTGAAAACCTCCAAAAAGCATATACAAGATCCCTACTAAATCTATAAAAGAAATTTCAACCCTCTAGCTAATTTGGACAGAAGATATGAGAAGAAAAGACTCCAAAAATGAGAAAAAGTACTGAAAAAACTGTTTTTTTGGGGCTGTGAGGGCTGGCAATGGGATTTAAAAGTGCTAAACCTACTTACGTGAGAAATTTCAACTTCGTAGCTCAATTTGAAAAAAAAAAAGATAAAAGATAAACATCGTGAAAATGAAGAGAAACTCTCATATCCCCCCGCCCCTTCATAATTGATGTAAAAGACTAATTTTTAGGTACATTATACTACTTTTGTTTTTCTATCAACTGGCTCAGAAAATTAAAATTTTTTCGGAATTTGGCCGCGAGCACCCCTTTTCCAAAATTTGTATACAACTGAATTTTGACCCAAGGTCATCCGCACTCATATATACTTAATCTGCCGCCAGTCTAAGTTTACTGACCGAATTTTAGTACTTTTGGTCAGTATTTAACCTAATAAATAATTTTGGTCATCGGCGAAGAAAAAGTATATTAAAAATATAGATATTTGACATGTCCAAAAATAATCTTAATCATTTTTTGAATCGTCAGAACGGATTTAGACAATTTAAGACGTAGAAAATCGGTCTAACAATGTTTTTGTTAGAAAGTGACTTTAATTTGGGAGTACATGGCAGCTCTTCAAAAATAACTAGAAAAACTAAAATTCTCATTTTAAGCACTTTTTAGATTTATGCACACCGGTTATTACTCTCGTAGATTGAATGAATAGAGAAGAGTGATCAGTTTTTCAAGCTGAAAAAAATGTGTTCTCAGTCTCTTCACATCACGTCCACTTAAGAAATTTTGATTTCGCGTAAATTTTGATTTGAAGAAACTAAACCTACACTGATTAAATAAGCGTCAAGTTAATGGGAAAAATTATGAATTTTATCATGCACTAAAATTTTTTTAACCACATAGCTTTCTAGAATTTGAATAAAGTGCAACTTTTTTTTTATGGATTATCAAATTTTCAATAAACGTTCAATTGAACTCGAGCCAATGACGTGGAAACGACAGTAGGATAAAGCACACGGGGACAAAATCCTCATGTCAAGATGCTCATTTTCTGACTCCTCATTTTCAAAATTTCGTCATATATTCACGCTCGCTTTCCTCAGGCTATAGGCATATTTTTCAGTATTCAAAAAAATTCAGCAAATCTTCCTTCCTCCAAATTAAATATTGTTACGTTACTGGTTATGCTGGTTGGCATGCTGTTGAGGGAAGAAGGGGCAAAATTTGCTTATAAGACAGTCTTAGGTATCAATGAGTTTCTTTCTCAGTCTTTGTCTTCTCTTCTTCATAACTAGTATACGTGCACAGTAAGATCCGTTTTGAACAACTTTTTCCTTACATTGTTTGGTCCTGATTTCTCCTTTTGTTTTCCGCAAAACTTGTCTCAATTCTTTTATGAAAGACAATTTATGGTTTCAGCACATATATCTCACGTTTTTACGGGTATGTTAATGATCGATACTACGATCGACGAAATACACCTTTAGCGTGTTTTTTTTTGCATTTATCTTCTTGTTCTCGAAACCAACCCTGTAAGTCTGACGAACTTGAAAATCTTGTTATTGACATTCATTTCTCGCTGATACGAAATTTCATTTATAAGATATCAAAACGTGTTGACTAGTAGGATATTGATTTCATTGATCATGACTTCACTCCTAGGTGCATTGTTTCCCAGTGAGGGTCTTTAAGTAGACGTATTCTCAAGTCTGGTTGCAAATGCAAAATTAACGATGTAAAATTCTAAGAATTGGATAACAAAAGACTGAAGTATAAAGGCAAACTATAATAATCAATGATCAGCTACTAAGTTGGGCCGTCTAAGCTGGAAAACGTGCCATGTTAAAAAGGAAGATATTTTTCTTTGTTGTTTTCCAGTAATAGGTGAAATTGTGGTACAGTTTTGGAGGGGGATAGAAAGAATTTCTTTTGGTTCGAAAAAACAAAATCTAAAACAACCGCTTGATTTTGGAGTCAGTGGTGAAAAGCAAGATCGGTCGGTTCGCAATATTAGTTTCGTTCAACGTATAATATCGTTTACTCTGTATCAAAAGGTACGTTAACTTTAATTTTTTATTATACCGTATGTTTCGCATTACCTTCCCTGCCCGTATACCAGTGATAGGTCAACTCGTGAGACTTACATGTATAATGGCTAGTATTCCCAAAAAATCAAAGGAGCTGAAATATTTTACTTTAAAAATTTTATTTTCGCCCAAACCTGCCGTTTACTTTAAAAATTTATAAGAAAAAAATTAATAATAATAAAAATTTGTTGTTCACTCTAAAACATAATTTACTTTCCAATGAAGAAAAAATCGTGAAATTTCATACCATTGAGTAGGGTGTGTACTGCTATTCATTTTAAAAATTTCAGTAGGGAGCTGGAAACAGCTTTTTTCAGAAATTATCCACAAAAAAATGAAAAATTTTAAAATTTTCGAATAAATTTTTTTATGCTGATATCGTTACAGTTTGCAAACCACTTCATCCCCTCTTCTAATTTTTTACTAAGGTTGCTCACTCATATACCTTGTCTTGCGGTGCAATCCTTTTGATTCTCTCGCATTTACCTTCAAAATTAGAATTTTTAGCCTGATACTGTCAATAAGAACCAGGCTATTACAGTGTATCGAGCAACAGCAGTTGAGGACGGAATCTGTTTTGGGGTCCTAGAAGGCCATTAAGGCAATTTGTGGCCATGTCAGATATTTATTTATATTATTTTTTTTCCACCGAACATTAAAATCATTTACTCTGCTCGATACCGACCAAAATCGCTCAAATTCAGTCAATGGCCTCAATTTGGCACCCAATTAGATGTATATGAGTGAGGATGACCTTGGGTCAAAATTCAGTTTAGCCCCATTTTGGGAAAGGGGTTCTGAGGACCCAAAAAAACAAAAGTTATTCCTTTTCAAGTCAATCGATAGAGAATGTAAGTTGCATAACATATCCAAAAATCAACTTTCTAGGTAAATTAAGAGGGGAGATATGATGGTTTTTCCCTTTTTTGACCTCGAAAAGGGACTGTTCCCCCTATCACCCCACCAAAATTAGCTAGGAAGTTGAAGTTTGGTATGTACATCCAGTAGGAGCCCAGGATGCACCCTCTCACAGCCCCAGAAATATGGTGTTTTGGCCAGGTTTTCTCATGAATTTTGTGAGTTTATTCCTTGTATAATTCCTCTCCAAATTGAGCTGGGAAGTTGAAATTAGGTATGAACTGTTAGTAAAGACCGTAGATGTACATTTTGACTTTTTAGCTCCATTGAACTCTTTCTATTCTCAATGCTGAGTTTTCTATTTTAATTCAACAACGAGTAAATTTTTTTCTTTTTCTATTGATATTTTTTTTCCATATAAATTCAACCCTCGAGGTTATCACCCCAAGCGCTGAGTTGAAAGTGCTCTCCCGTTCATTCTAAGATTTTTTTAATTATGTACTCATAACAACTTTTTCAAAAGTTATTCACAAAAAACTAAAAAAGATTATGCATTTTTGATCATGTTTTTTTTTTGTATTTATTTTGTCATATTTTACGAACCACTTCCCCACCACTCTTGATTTTTATACCACACATACTCGAGGGTATGCACTACGATTTAGGGCAAACAGTGAATTTTTATCACTATTAATTTTTTTCTATGAATTTTCAAAGTGAATGGCCGGTTCAAGCGCAAATGAAATATTGAAAACAGCATATCTCAATCCTTTTCGAGTTTTTGGGTATGCTAACTGTTACGCATGTACCTATAAGTCTTACGAGTTGACCTATCACTGGTACAAGGGAAGGGAGTTTAATGTGAAACACCCTGCATGCTATGACAAATTTTAGGTTCAACTTATGCTCTTTCGAAACCGTCGATAAAATAATAACTTCGACAAATGAAAATTAATAAGTAAACATTGCAAAATAAAGAAACAATTCCACAAAGAGAAACAAAACAACCCTTCGTCAAAAAATTAAGAACCTTTGTACCATAACGTCAATTTCATTACCGTTGGTTATTCAACCACATTAACAAATCCTCATTCACAACCAATGTACTTTCTTGCACGTTATTTTGACGTTTCTGCGAAAAACAGAAGACACTATACACGGTACGGGAAATGATAATGCAAAAACTAAACATAAACGTGGAGCTTAAAATAAAATTCCAAACAAAAATATTAAAAGTACGCGACAGATAGAAGTAATATTTTCACGAACTATGGAGTAGAAATGGAGCTAACCAGAGACAACAATGATCAACCTTACTAAGCTTTTTTGTCGAACGAAAGGTACTTAAACTCGCAGCTGTTTGATTTTTGTCTAGGGTTTGATTAAATTTTCAAAACATTCTTGACGCCATTTAATATAGCATACTTCTATTCGTTTTTCTTTCATCTCCCTTCCAGCTTCTGCATTCATTTTGTGCTTACTTGCGCTTCGAAGTAAAAAGAAAATAAGGTAGAAAATCTCTCTCTCGCGAATACCTTTTTCATCTTCACTTTTACGTATATTTAATATTTAACGTTTCGAATATTCGCGTAGGTATTATTCGTCATTTTATACATACTTACAAAGTTATGAGAAAAACGCTAGATACCGGAATGTATTTACATCTGGTACCCATATTTTTTCTTTCAGCATTAAATTACATTTATACCAATATCACGACTTAGGTACTTGGATTTGTCATCGATGGTATAAAAATTCAGGTATCTACTCCATCTTTAATAAATGACATAAAAAAAAAAAAAAAAAACACCAATAGCAGAAATACAGCAGCGCTGGTTTTTAGCTGGAATCTTGACACTTGTACGCTTTTACTACAACCCACTGTTATTGTATTATTTCTATCACGAGAATAAGTTGACTGGCGCAAAGAAACGAAATAAAGGAGCACAGTGGTATAAAATGAGTAAATTTTAACATCGTTATACACGACTACAAGCACAGGTACTATATTAAGTACATGTTCATACCTGCTATTCGAACCGAATCGTTCTGTTCCATTTGTTTACTCGAATGAAAAAAAATACACCACGTTAGTTATCGCATATTTACGGGGTGAATATCAAAAATGTCATGTCTCTGGGTACGCGACGATTCCGCGTCGCAATTTGTATCGGTCCGGGTAAAATTTTCCACCACTGCTCCTTGCCACACGTAAACGGGTTCATCGAACGAGTAAACGCGATGAAAATTAAATTTAATCGTCGTGAAATATGCGAATTAAATTTCTCGCCGACGAAATATTCAACTCTAACCTGCTCGTTATTGGAGGATTTTTCGTAGTAATCAATTTCATCGAAGTTTCGGTACAGCAGTGCTTCCTCATATCGCCTCAGTACCCACCCCTATGTACCCACAACACCGTTTATATTCAACTTAGGTACATACAAATGATTTGAAGGGGCGTTGAACGACTATGTTGGCCCGATACTTTCACACCTCTTCTCTTCATCGCGTATAAAATTTCGAGGCGAACCCCCACCCCCACCGCACCTGTATCTCAATCCGAATCATTATCGTCGTACATGTACATTGTACACTGTTTAGCTAGCGCACATGTTCGTAATATCTATCTGTATATGTGTACGTTTTACGTACTCGTACATTCATCTGCTACAGTATAGTTAAATTTTGTTTTTCTATTACGTAAACGTGGAAAAGCAGACCACGTCGAATGTCGAATTACTTACTATACATTTATACGTAATATTATCCCGAAGCTTCATTAAAAACGTGATTTTCGCGTCGACGAGCGTATAATAAAATTTTAAATGCCAGGTTATGTACGGTACCGGGTACGTAGCGAAGTGAATACGAGCACAGGGCGAGAGAAGGGGCAGCACATCGAAACGAAAACGACCCTTTTTAATTATACGACATCATCGTTGTCGTCGTCGTCGTCGTTCGTTGTCGTTTTACACCGAGTAACGAGTTTATATCGTAATCATTAACGTATTATCGAGATTATAATAATGTACATAGGTATAGGTGTTTTACCTATCTATGGTAAATTTTTCGTCGTTCCGAAAAACAATTTTCGTAATCAAACGAGATAGACTGACGAGAGTGTTAGATCGAGTACGAAGAATAGTACTTACTCAATTTGCGAGTAATGTTTCCTCTATTTTGATAGAATACGTAATCGATTGGCTGATGCTGATTAAAATTACTCATTTTGTACATATTACCGATCTGTATTTGAAAATATGTACTTACATCTGAAACATAAATTCATAAAGAAAATGTCAAGTTCATATGCATTTGATATATCTATGTACTTTAAAACTACGCATAAAAATAATTCGGCCCGCTTAAGAGATACAATAGGGTTAGAAATTTGACACTTTCAAAAGGCATATTTTATTTATTTATTTATTTATTTATTTTTTTTATACTGGGCGTGTATAATTTCCAAGATCGTTACGCCCAGTGTCGAGGGGGTGCTAGATCTGTTTGATTATTTTGGTTTTGGTTACGAATGATAAGGAACTTTTTGATTTCAGTTTCATCATCAGGGATGTTGTTGTTTTGTATTTTTAGGACATCGCGGATTGGTTTCAGGGTTGGGCATTCAAAAAGTAGGTGGGGTATTGAGAT
>FIZR01024866.1:0-12447 GCA_900060175.1 Ferrisia virgata | reverse complement strand
TAAAATACCCAAAAACTGAATACCCATCTCATATCATCAACAAGCATTACGCAGCAAACATATCAGCCTATTCTAACTACATCAAATGTTTCACAAATGGTTCCAAAATTGATAACAAATACGTTGGCTACGCTTTTTCTATAGACGACCAGATGTATAATTATAAAATTCACCACAGTTCTTCAATTTACACTGCTGAACTCCTTGCGATCCATCATTGCTTACATCAAATTGAAAGAAATAATCATACTCGCTTAAATTATATTATACAAACTGATTCTTTAAGCTCCCTAATATCTTTCCAGAACATTTTTTCAGAGCATACTACAGTCCAAAGAATTTTTAACACTTTACTCACATTGAAAAAAAAAACATAGTAGCAAAATTCTTCTATACTCCCAGCAGTAGATGAACTTGCAAAAACAGCTCTTACTCCTTCTCCCTTAGCTATGCACCTCTCTAATGATATCAAAACATTTTTCAAGCAGCTATCCTATGCAGATTAGCAACGTTCTTGGTCCACCCAAACAACAAACAAACAATTTCAACACAAAAAACTAAAAACACAATGGAAACATTTGAATCAACTGAACATCGAATAGCATACACTAAATTGACTCTCAACTATCTCTATCAAAAATCTGTCCCCAACCTGTCAATACTGCAACTCCATCACTCTTACTGTTCAACATCTACTATTCCAATACCCAGCTTTACATAACATTTGAACAGAACTCAAAATTCAACCTGACCTCCCTCAAATTCCGGATGACCCAAATGAAATTAACAAATTCACTTATCTAATAAAAAAAAAAAAAAAAACTAAGCCTCACAAATCCAATCTGATTCGCTGACCCTTCCTCTTATAAGTAAGGAAGGTATACAACCAAGTCGTTGATGCAACGTTTTAGGGTTCTAGAAGAACATTACGAAAATTTTTGGCCATATCAGATACTTATTCTTATTTATTTATTAATTTTTTCTGCATACTGAAATGATTTACTCTGCTCAATACAGATCAAAATCACTCTAATTCGTTTGATCGTCTCAGTTTGAGGACGGATTAAATATGTATGAACGGGGATGACCTTGAATCAAAATTCAGTTATACCTAAATTTTGGAAGAGGGGGTGCATAAGGGCCAAAACCCAAAAATTGTTTATTCTGAAATCAATCGATAGAAGATCCAAAGTTGCATGACATATCCAAAAATTAACCTTCTAGGTCAATTAGGAGGGAAGAGAGGAGGGATTTTTCATTTTTTGACCATGAAAAGGGGCTGTTCCTCCCCCATCCCTTCTTCAAATTGAGCTGGGAAACTGAAATTTGAATGTACATTTAGCTAAAGCCTTATATGTGCCTTTTGTAGGTCTCGACTTTCAGCCCAGTTGCTACCTCCTTATAGCTCCAAAAATGCGGTTTTTTAGTAGTTTTTTCTTGTTTTTTGTTTTTTTTTTCTTGCATAACTCCCCTCCAAATTGAGCTAGGAAGTTGAAATTTGGTACGTGGATTTAGTAGGGGTCCTCGATGTGTCTTTTGGTAGTTTTGACTTTTTAGTTCCATTGAACTCTTTCTACCCTTGATATTGATTTGGAAAAATTTTCCAATTCCCATGATTATAATATCTTAGGAAAATCAGGCTGAAAAAGCATCGCTAAAAATGCTTTTTTTCCCCCCTTTCAGAATAAGGATTAGTCATCAGATTGCTTTCAACATTCCAATCAAGAGGAACGTAATTTGCGACTATACTGACTTCATAACTTGTTCAAATATGTTAAAATATGTCAAAACGTGCTGTATTGTGTAAAAACCTGTCAAAACATACAAAACCTTATCGAAAGACGTCAGAACATGTCGAAACTTGTTAAAATTGGCCGAGATGTGTAAAAATATGTAAAACACATAGAGGTGTTCCAAAACTTGTTAAAACATGTTCAAACGTGTAAAAATATGTAAAAAATAGTTTTAAAAAATATAAATACATAGATATGCGAAAACCTGTCAAAACATGTCAACACTAGTTTGAAAATGTCAAAATGTGTGATTTGACCCAAGGTAAACGCCACTCAAAAATGTCAAATCGGCCACCAGACTGCCCAAATTTGACCAATTTTGGTCAATATCAAATTAAACAAATGATTTTTAGCTTCGTATGTGAGGAGGCAGAGGTAATAATATCTGAAATGGTTAAAAATTGTCTTAATGGTCTTGTAGGACCTCAAAACGGATTTTGTTGATGCACTCACTGCATAGACCAAACTAGCCTGGTTTTCATTGACAATGTGATGTAAAAAATCAGATTAACAATTTTTCAACCAAAAGCGACTAATCTCACGTTGCATACATATAGAAAGTGGATGCAATTTTTTCAGAATTGCCAAGTTTTTAAACCCACGTTTTGGCTAGAAAAAATTGTAAAAAATTTTCATAAATTCACCCATTAATACCTGTAGTGCAGTGTAAGACCATAACAACCGAATTCCATCGTTCAGTCTCAAATTTCAGCTCTGTGCCAGATTCATCAACCTCATCTGTGAGAACCATTTATACTCGAGTGAATACAAAAGTTACCATAAAAAATAGTCGCGTGTATTTAATTCGACCACGTTGCATAAAAGTACTCATCTAGGTATTTAAGCTGCTTACCAATTAGATTGAGGCACTTATCCTAATGACATTCCAATAGGTATTATTTGGTTCGCCGAAATACCAATGGGATACGATAACTGTTGGAATGATTCTGAATATGTTTTGGTACGGAATGTCACTCAGTCCCATAGGAGGAAGTATAGCTCATAAGTTTGGAGGAGCAACGACCATCGGTATAACGATGATGTTGACAGCGGTAGTTTTACTTCTCACTCCAGCCAGCCTTTACGTACACTTCTACCTATTCCTCACTTTTCGAGGACTAACTGGATTATTTGAGGTTTCAAAATACTTACATATAAATTACGATTACCAATGTAAAAATATAAACAGGTAAATTTGAATATAATCAGATGATCATTGCTTTAGGGTTTCAGTTGCGCAAGTTGTGCTCCAATTTTCGCCCACTGGATACCAAAACACGAAAGACCAACGTTTGTGTCATCAATTGTAAACGGTTTCTATCTTGGAAGCGCTATAACTTGCATTTTATTCGGTTTTATAGTCCATCATTGGGGTTGGCCGATGTCTTTTTACACCGCAGGTGATATTTTGTTGTCAAAATATACTTTAGATATAGGTATTTCCATATTTCTTTGGCAGGTTTAAAATTTTTCAAATATTTTTGTATCGATAGGCATTACATGCTTTGTTTGGTCTTTACTGTGGTTACTTCTCGTCACCAATAGCCCTTCCGAAGACAGAAGAATCTCCAAGAAAGAACTCGCCTACATAAAGGAAGGTACTGGAAATATTTCGTCGACAACAAAGGTAAGTACCCGAAGCTATCACCAATTGGCATTTCTGTAGAAATAAAATCTATTTTCCTGTTCTTTGCTTCGATAATCATAATTTTTCTTGTTATTAGAATAATCATCCGTATAAAGCGATCCTTTTATCGCCGCCATTCTGGGCGCTGACTTTGTGCAAGTTTGCTTACGGTTGGGGTACTGGATTTGTGATAGGATATTGTCCCATGTACATTACAGGTATCAGAATCCTCGATACCAAGATCTATTTTTTTTTTTTTTTTATGTTATCGATGATATAATTTAACATTTTATGATAGATATAACGCAACACAACATCAAAATAGTAGGCTACCTTTCATCTATTCCAAATTTGGTCAACTTATTCTTGATACCATTCGGCGGTATAATGTTGAGTTATGGACAAAAACGAACTAAATTGCAAGACAATCAAGTAAACTTTTTGCAACCTCATAAACGCTTTCCCGATAAGTATAACGAAAATGCCCTTGATCTCAGATTTTCAAAATTTTCACGAAACCTTTTTGAGTAGCTCTAAAAAACATTTTGGGGCCAAAAAAAATCCCCTAACCCATCCCTTCACCCAGAGTATAAAAAAAACGTTTTTGTTTGGAAAAAAATTCTCAATTCACGCGTATTTGACGAAAAATTATGATTTTAATATAAATGTTTAGAGGGATGATGAGTCTTTTAACATGAATTCTTACAAAATTTTTCACCACAAAGGAGGGAGGGGGCATTGACAAAAGAAAACTTTGAATTGCTGCAGCTGCGGACCCACCTACGGTGGGGGGAGGGCGAGGACATAGAATTTTTTTACTCTAGTATGTGCTTTAATAGCTATAATTTTTACAAATTTTTAGAATTTTTTATTAAGATTTGACCATTTTTAAAAACTTGAAAAATGCTCAAAAATGCGTTCTACTCAGAAATAAAGGATAATACACTAAAAATGAATAGAAATAAAGTTGTTCAGTGTAAAATTTAATATCAGATTTCGTGATTAAAATTGTTGCTAACGAACATAATTACGGAATTGTGGGCACGGGAACATTTGGGGTTAAGGGTTAAAACACCAGATTTGTAATCAGTGTGTCTGAATTAGTCGAAAAACACTCCTCTCCCTAATACTCTGACCCAATTTCAAGATAAGAAAAAATTGCTATTTTGTGTTATAAAAGTTAATTTTAAGTAGGGTGGCAACTTCCATATTAATACCAAACAACAATTTATGAAGAAAGAGTTTTGAAATTTCGTATATTTACTATATTTGTCGATATAAAATCGTAAAAAGGTCGCACCGAAATTTTACAGACCCATTTTGGGGTACAGGGACACTCCCTCGCCCAATTTATGGGGCAGCACCTAGAATGATAATGTTGGTGACGTTTCGGCATTAATCGAACCTCCCGAATTCGATACTAAAGTCATAATCACTATTCGACCTCAATAAATACCTTATTACGATTTTATATCGACAAATATAATAAATATACGAAATTTCAAAACTCTTTCTCTATAAATTGTTGTTTGGTATTCATATGAAAGTTACCACCCTACTTAGAATTAACTTTTTTTAAACAAAATTGCAATTTTTTCTTATGTTGAAATTGGATCAAAGTATTAATAGAGGAGAGTTTTTCGACTAATTCAGGCACGTTGAGTACGAATCGGGCGTTTATTTTTCGTCCAAACCTCTTGTTCGCCTTTTGACCCTATACCCCCCCCCATGCGCCCATGCCCACAATTCTGTAATTATGTTCATTAGCTAAGATTTAAATGACGAAATCTGATATGAAATTTTACGCTGAACAACTTTACTTCTATTCATTTTTAGCGTATTGGCCATTATTTCTGAAAAAAACGCATTTTTGAGAATTTTTTAAGTTTTTAAGAATAGCCCAAATTTCAAAAAAAAATTCTAAAAATTTCTAAAAATTATATTTATCAAAACACATACTTGAACGAAAAAAAATCTATGTACTCCTCTCCCTATGGTTCGCAGCAGCAGCAATTCAAAGTTTTCTTTTGTCAATCTCCCCCCCCCACTTTGGAATGAAAATGTTTGTAAAAATTCAAGTTAAAAGGCCCATCATATCTCTAAAAATTCAGATTAAAGTCATAATTTTTTCTCAAATACGTTTGAATAGAGAATTTTTTTCCAAAAAAACTTATTTTAGATATTTTGGGTAATGTAGGGGGGGGGGGTGGAGAAATTTTTTTGAACTAAATTTTTTTAAGAAACCTAATGATGATTCCTGAAAATTTTAGAAATCTGAGATCAAGGGCATTTCGCTATACTTATCGGAGAATACCCTTCAATATGCTAATACAAATCGAATTCCAAAAAGATACATATTATTTTATTATAGATACACAAAATAATACTCTGCGCAGGATTCCTAATTTGTGCTGTTCTATTTGTATTGATGATCGTGTTTGCGAATTATTTCATCGTATCGATGATTTGTATCGTATTAATCAACCTAGTCATTTCATACGACAGGATTCTTTACGAGTAAATACTTCATGACTTTTCTCGTAGACTAATGCATTAGCTACTTTTGTGATTTTATTTTCAATACAGATTGATCACAGTCAATATGGCACCTAATCACTCCAGCCTAATTTCTGGAATGTCGTTATTTGGCCAACCTGCTGGTACCATACTTGCGCAAATTTCCATCGGTTATTTGGTTCAAATTCACGTTTGTATTTTCACTTACATTCTACAAATTTCCTAATCCTTTTGAGATTTTTTTTATTCCGAAGGTATTTCTGGAGATAAAATCACATTTTTGCTCCTCTATTTAATTACAGAACGTGAACGAATGGAACATAAGTTTCTTGTGGACAGCCGTTATTTTGGTACTCGTCGCTTTGGTGTATTTGATATTTGGATCCAGCGAGCAACAACCTTGGTCTATGCCTTCTGCAGACGATTGTGATAAACATTTTCGAGATATCAATATTAGAGACGAGCAATAATAAAAATAATACCATAATGAAATTGAAAAATCACCTCGAAAAAATTACACAAATATCAATTGTGTTGTAATTACAAAACATTGCTTCTTTAGTCTAATTTTTTTGATAATAATGTCGTGAACTCCATCAAGAATACCACCCTCAGCATCATGTTTTTAACGCAAACAAATACCTCTGCATCCAAGGTGGTGAAATTTCACAAGGAGAAAGTCCAAGTTTTCTTTAAAAGGGCGGAGTCAGTTATAAAATTCTTTGTGAGGATTTTACAGGATAAAAGATGGCTATGTAATGCTAAGATTGAAATTTTATAAATTACCAAAATAAATCTCAAAAATCATTCCAGCCCAATTCGACATTTGATATTAAGTCAATTCATGTAGTTTATGAAATCGAATTAAAGTGTACAAAACAACTAAAATGGGTAAAAACTAAAGAAAATCTATCGAAAATTACGAAAAAAAGTTGAAATACGAATGAAAATTCACCTCAATTATGAACAAAACTGTTGAAAATTATGAAAAATTTTGTAAAAATTTGATAAACACGCGTAAAATGTGCAAAAAACTGATTGAAAATTTAAAAGAAAAATGTTGAAATATGGGTAAAAAGTTTGCTAAAATTTGAAAAAATTCGTTAAAATCTATCGAAAATTGCTAAAAAAATTTTATCGAAATGGGTAATAAGAGCAAAAAGCATGATTTTCGTGACATATTACGATCATGAGGAAAAAAGTATTGCGAAGCGATGTTTTTGAAGGGTTAAATGAGGCTAAAAAGTCAAAACCCCAAAAAGGCACATCTAGGGTCATTAGGAATGAGAAAAAAGGACCAAAAATCCACATATTTGGGGCTGTCAAGGGGTAAAATAGAGCAAAAAAGTTGAGACCCCCCCCCAAAGGCATATCCAAGGTCTCCACTAAATGTACATACCTAATTTCAAGTTACTAGCCCAATTTGATGGGGAGTTATGCGAGGAACAAACTCAAAAAATAGGAGAAAATAACGAAAAACACACATATTTGCGGCTGTGATGGGATGAAATGGGGCTAAAAAGTCGAAACCTCAAAAAGTCACATCTGGGGTTCCCATTGAACTACATACCCAATTTCAACTTCGTAGCTCCATTTGGAGGAGAGTTTTGCGAGGAACAAACTCAAAAAATGAGAAAAATGAAAAACATCGACCAAAAAACCCCCTTTTCTGTGGCAGGGGGGGTGCAATGGAGCTAAAAAGTCGTAACCCTCAAAAGGCACTCTCGGGACTGAATTGAAGGTACATACCAAATTTAAACTTCCTAGCTAATTTTGGTGTGGAGATAGGGAAGGAACAGCCCTTTTTCAAGATCAAAATAGGGAAAACCGCTCATATTTCCCCTCATAATTAACCTAGGAGGTTGATTTTTAGTTATGTGATACAATTTTGGACTCTCTATCGATTGAATCAAAAAGGAGAGATACTGTGCCTTCAGCACCCCCTCCCCTAAAATGAGCAAAACCTAATTTTGATCTGAGGTCATTTCCACTCATGTCTTTGAAAAAAAATAAAATAATAGTAAACTTCTGACATGGCCAAAAATGGTCGTAATATTCTTCAACGATTCTAAAACGGATTTTGTTGAAATTCCACCTCGCCCAACTACCGTCTTTCCATAGACAGTCATAGCCTGGTTTTCAGTGACAATACGACACAGAAAATCAGGCTAAAAAGATCAAAATATAGATAAAACTAATCGTTGTAAATCATGATGAAAATTGGCTGAAAATTTAACCGAAATGGGTATTAAGTGAAATGAAAAATGGGTAAAAAGCGATTCAAAATATGAAAAAAAAAAGAATTTTGCACGCTTTTCGTGAAAGTTATTTCTTCGACCATGAAAAAAAAATCGTTTTAAAATCATCGAAAATTGGCCAAAAATTTATTAAAAATGGGTCAAAAGTGCGAGAAATTGTTCAAAAATAAAGAGAATGACTCAAAATATGAGAAAACTCGTTGAAAAGCATCAATGGGTAAAACAAGCAAAAAAACAATCAAAAATCAAGAAAAAAAGTTTGCAAAATGGATGAAAACTATCCCATATGATAAAAAAAAAAAATCTAGAAAATCACTTCATATTTCCTCTATTACAAAATGTTATGCATCGTGGAACATGATATTTCTTTTTCCCTACTGGGAATTTTAAAAATTCTTCTAAAATAGTCTATTAATTTCCCACTTTATTTTCAGGGGCTAGGTATGCTACCTGTAAAACTGATTTACTTACTTTGGTGGTCAACTTGGTATCCATCACTAGCATAACTTGTTTTGTTAGCATGCCTGGTTTATCTTGGGTAAAAGTGGGTTAAAAAAATTTAGACAAGCAGAGCGGTATCTAATTTAATACAGTTTGTTTACATTTGTTGGTAAAGATTTTTTTATTAATTTATCGTTCAATACATCTAGTGGCATGAGGGAAAGGGGGTTAGGAGATTAGGACTATAAAACTGTACATATTCATTTTAGAGGATGAATTCATTAAAGCATAATATTTTGACACATCCCCCCTTTTTTTTTTAATACGCCATGATTTTAAACATAAATGAATATCAGCTCATCAGCCACTTCAACCTCAAGTATTAATGAATTAATTTTTTTTTCAAGTCTGAGCAATTTAGAGGCCTATTTGAAGATCAAAGGACCATTTTAAAGCGGTTGAGAGGTGAAAAAGTTTACGTTGTTTTTTTTTGCTCTGCAAACAGACTATGTGAGTATTATTATGTGAAACTTTAAGCTCAAGTCGTCACGGGTTAAAATTATTTTTTCGAGCTGAAATTTTTTGGGGGTCTTTTTGAAGCCCGAAGGAACATTTCTAGGGAATGGCACAGAAAAAAAAACGAAACTCAAAATTTCGCTGGCACCCTAATGGTTATTTTAAAAAACATCACGAACTTTCTACATCTATATACAGCGGTCAACAAAAATATTCGGACAAGTGTGAAGTTTGAAAAGAAGAGGAAAAAAGGGTATAGGTAATACTAGAATTTTGAGAAAATTTCAACGGAATATTTTTACAGTAAGTGTCAGCTATAGAACACATCAGTCATTTTTTCAAAATATTCATTGTAACATGATAAAAAACAAAAAAAAATCGAAAGAAGGTAATTTTAAGAGGTTACAAAAATAATCGGATATTTATCTCTCGTACCAATTGCAGCATTCCATGACTCATCCGAGTGAAACATTCTTACTTGGAATGACTGATCATGTGAGCACAACGGTTTTTGATTTGTCTCTGATCAAAAATGACAGGTTTTAGTATGGTTTTGGTTCCTGTAAAGTCAAAGTGATACAGCTTTCTCATATAGTAGCTCCACAATAGGTGCTTTATAGCACCCAACTGTTCATTTTGATTCGACACTATTCAGATTTATTTCCAATTTAACTAGCTACTGTTTGAGTTATATTTTATTTATCACTGTTCGTGTTTTGTAGAGTTCATTTTGACATTTCTATCCTATCGAACGTAATTTCAAGATATTGTTAGCTTGTTTTTGCCTTTATCTTTCAATTTCGCGAGTTTATTTTGCGAAATTGTTTTATTTATATTAATTACAATGTCGCGTAAAGGTAAAAACACAAGTTTTGACAAGCGCCAATTAGTGAATTTTCATCGTGCAAAAGGAAAAACTTATTTTGAGATCGCGCATATATATGTTCAACCTTAAAAAAAAGTACGATGTTCGATCTATGTAAACGATTTGATAAGGAAGATAGGTTGGATTTCATTCCACAGACAGGACGACCACGAAAGCTGTCATCGCGCGATGAGAATTTGATTATGATGAAGGTAAAAAAAAAAAAAAACCAAAAATTAATGCTTCGCAATTGGCTTCGGAGTTGAAAGAAAGGTTTGATTTAAAAGTCCATCCCCAAACAATTCGTCGTAACATAAAAAAAAAACATGAACGTAATCGAAAAAAACGCTTAGAATTTACTGAAGAAAATTTATGTTGCGATTTTAATTACTGGAAATCTGTTATATTTACTGACGAAAGTAAATTTAATATTTTTGGAAATGATGGCCGTTCCAAAGTGTGGCGTAAACCGAAAGAAGAATTAAAACCGCGTAATTTGAATGCTTCGAGAAAACACGGTGGTGGTAGGTGGTGGCGTGATGGTTGGGGGGTGTTTTGCTGCCGTTGGGATGGCAAAACTTCATTTTGTCGAAGGTACGATGGACGCCAACAAGTACGTAGACATTCTGAAGGAAAATTTGAAACCTAGTGCTACCCAACTGGGGCTAGAAAATAATTTTAAATTTTATCAAGACAACGATCCGAAACATAAGTCATGGATTTCCAAAATGTGGATGCTGCATAATTGTCCGAAAGTGCTAGAAACTCCTCCTCCCCCTCGCAGGCTTCAGACATGAATCTTATTGAAAATTTGTGGGAAATTTTGGATAGAAAAATCCGCCGTCAACATTCGATTTCAAAAATAAAAATTTACTAAAAAAAGTATTGCAACAAGAAGGGGACAAAATTTCGCCCGAAATTACTACTAAATTAATTGAATCGATGCCAAGGAGGATGCGGGGTGTAATCGACAATAAAGGACTGCCAACAACGAAGTATTGAATTTTTTTAATACCATTTTATTGAATTTTTTTCAGAAGTGTCCGAATATTTTTGTTACCTGTAAAAATTACCTTTTTTATTTTTTTTTAAATTTTTATCACGTTAAAATAAATATTTTGTAGAAATAACTGGTATGTTTTATTGTTACCCCTTACTATAAAAATATTCTGTTGGAATTTTCTCAAAATTTCTTTTCAAAGTTTACACTTGTCCGAATATTTTTGTTGTTGACCACTGCATATACTCGTATGCAGGCTGCAGGATGGTATTTTGTTCGAAGAAAATGTACTCGTATAATATAGTCGTTGATAATGACGTTATTTTCGTTTTATACGATTCAATACCTACCTTTTTTTTTATGATGCTATTTGCTAATGCTTTTGTTGTACGGTACCTATTACACGTCTTTATTATACCGCAGTCGTTGTAAAGACGTGTACCGCACGAAATAACCGGCCAAATTAATACCTTGTATGTATTGTTTATTTTAATGATTACAGCCGCCACCGATTGTAAATTATGGGCGATCGAAAGACAATGTTTCCAAACCATCATGATGCGTACCGGTCTGATAAGACAAACCGAATATACAGATTTTTTGAAAAGGTAAGCCGACTGTACACATAGATTAACTGATACGTTTTCAACGTTGAAACGTTCACGTAGTAGAAGATATTAATTATGGCGCGGATTCGAATAAGTGCAAATTAAAGAAAAGGGAATAGGCTCATTTGCATGTTGAAAATTACATTGTGCAGATACTTTCGGTTCGTAACTAGTCGTCTACTGTGCGAACTGCTCGAGATCTTGAGATGCGACCCCTCAAATATTTGTCTCAACTTGGAGCAGTGTTAATCAGAAAGCCTTCTCAATTGTTTTTCGAGATTTTTCTCCTCTACCTACATATATTGAATTACGTGTTCTATCTCCCCACACAGAGGGCGTTATTCGCGTTTTTTTAAAAATAGGTATAAATGCGGAATCCTAGCTCCGAAAATTTTTGATCTCACATTGCCCCTCCGTACATAATTCTCAAAACTTTCTGAATGACTATCTAGCTTCGTAACTTAGTAATCTTTATTCGTTTCCTGTTTGGTCTACAATCCAAACACGAAAAAGTGTTCATCCGGCGATCTTTTTTGAGAACCAAAAAAATGAGCTGCCAAAATGTCGGTACTATCTGCCTTATTCGAAAAAGTGCTGTTTCAAAATTTTAACCCTCGGCTATGGGGGAGGGGGGAGGGATGGATCCCTAAAAAGGTGATTTGGGGGACATGGTCTGAACCAAAAAAACTCGACGAATTTAGGTTGAGGTACTTCCCCCGATATCGAATATTTAATTCGCACAATTGCATTCTATTGCACTTTAAGTGCAATTTTTATGCATTTTGGACGATTTTTGACAGTAAAACAGCTCTCTTATCCAAA
>FIZR01024861.1:0-23386 GCA_900060175.1 Ferrisia virgata | reverse complement strand
TCAGGTCATTCTCTTCTGACACACTCCTATCTCTTGAATAAAAACTCTCCTCCCTCATGTTCAACATGCAAAATGCCAAATCACGATAACTCATATACTCTTCGAATGTCCCAAGTATCACCGAGAAAGAAACCTATTTCTCACACCAAACGATCCTGTAGAAGTCCTGGCTGATGATCGCCAAAAAATTCAAAATCTACTATCCTTTGTTACAAAAACTGGACTAAAACCCCTTCTTTAAACAACTATTCCTTCAATACGCCTCTGGCCTACGTTGCAAAACATGGCGTTAAATAAATAATAATAATAAAAAAAAAAAAGTTTTGCGAGGCTGAAATCTTTTTTTGTTTCATATAAACATTAATTTCCACAGTGTTCTCATGGTGAAGAAAGGAAAAATCCGAAATTGACTATACTTTTGAGTGAGGTTTGAAAATATATGAATTTGATTTCATGAATCTGCATTCACTGCTGGCTTCCATCTGAACGAAATGCAAAATCCGAAAATATAATACCTTGGAGCAGGGTATCAACATATAAATAATTTGATCTCATGATTCTAAAAATGAAATGAAATTTATTTGCCTCCAAAATCTCATGAGGACCCCAGACACAAAGAGACAGTGTGAGTGAGTGAGTGAGTGAGAGAGAGAGAGCGAGAGAGAGAGATGACTCCAAACCGGAAGGTTGCTAATGGGGAAAGTGCTCTTCAAATTGGAAAAATTTTCCTCGGAGAATATAAGGGAAAGTAACCTATAGGTTATTTTCCATTGTATTCTCATTTTGATGTGAATGCTACATTCGATTTAAAACTCACCTTATCATGTTGGGATCTTATAATTGATGGTTTCGTTATTATAATGAAATTGGGAATGAATTGAGAGTACTTTCGTAATGCTAATTCAAATTCTATTATATAAATATAAGTAGATCTGCGCACTTGGTTATTTTTTGATCATGGTATTCAAATAATAATAATAATAATAATAATAATAATAATAAACCTTTATTGAGGATTTACATGTAGCTTTCTTATTAGGTATAGTACATAGTATTAGTCTTAGCGTGAAAAATTAGCGATACAAATCTCATCTTTGTATTCTCCTTTTTAATAGTTTTTTTTTTTTCATTTTCTCATCGTAAATTTATCTGCATTTTTTCATTTGTTCGCTTTTCTTTCCACTTCTGGTTCCAACTTGAATTTCAACCCTCTCGTCGATAAAATCGATATACGAGTAGACTTACGAAGGAAAGAATGGGCTTTCGTTTTGAAAATTTCAGTTGAAATGGCTTGTCTGCTCGAGAAAATAAAAAAGAAATCTATCGAGATGGCATATTTCAACAGAAGTGAAATTTCAAAGTGAAAAAATTTAATTAAAAAAAAAAACGAATTCTCGGAATATTTTCACGCGCATAATAAGTCATTGAAATTTGTTTTCGGCGAGTAATTGTAATTAAATTAGCGAATTGAATGAATAGGTACGAGACAACAACACGACGCCGGGCGCGGAAATATCGTAGGTATATAGATGGAAAGAAAATCTATGGGTCGGTTGACGCGCAATTCCATTCATTCTTGAGAGAGTTTCGCTACAGGAAATTTGTCCCCGGAGCATTTCGGAGGTATTACTTTCCAGATTGTTATATTTCAATTTGCCTTCCGCATCATGGCGTAGTCGAGAGCGATTTTACTAGCTCGCGATGCGAATAAGTAATCATGGGAGGTTTTCTTTAAAGTGCAAATTAAACTGTAGGACTTAGAGAAAAGCATCAAGGTGTCCTCTAGAATTTTGCTTCAGTGCCACGGCTACCTACTATCTGGTACAGATACCGCATCGAATTTTGCTCTTAGTCTCGATGAAGACACAGAGAGTCTACTAATACAAATGCTGCCAATTTCGTTATGCTCGTACAACTATCGTTATAGCTTTATGTATTCGTATTCGCCACGAAACGGCGACCGAAACTGACGAAGAATAGCTGCGTAACAAATCCTATATACAAACCTTCTGCTCGACCTTTTGGCCGACTCCGAACACGTGTAATTGTTCTTTAAACAACCAAACCAAGATTAAAAATATCTTTTCGTATGGCTTCTCATTTGGTCGAATAGAAAATGGTAAACATATCTTTCATTCTGGTGTTCTACCCCTTTTCTACTCCTTTATGCTTACATTCTCGTATAGAATGTGTTTACCACACACTTTCATCGCCGCGCCGCGCCACACCGCCGCTTTGCTCTCGCTAAATGCTTCCTTAATCTGTCATAGTTCAAATGGTTGAGTCATTTATAAACGACGAAAACCGCAACCGTATCCGAAATAAATTAGCCTTATGCTATTTGCTATTTTCTAACATATTCGAGTATTTTATCATGCAAAATACAAAGTTAAACCAACAACGTAAGTATGTTATTTTCGTTTTCCACGCATAGATAAAATACCCGTACAGCCTACCCGGTGAATGCGAAAATTTTCCAAAGTTATTATAAAGGTAGGTACCTGCGAGCATCATGTGCCTCGAGTATTTTTACGAAGCTTGGAAGGTTAGCAGAATCAATGAAATTACCAACCACAAAACTTTGTTGTAAATTAATAAAATTTGGAGCCGCGTTGAGTTTCACATATTAAAAAATTCACTGGGAACATACGTCTTTCGATTGTGCTAAAGTACAGTTGGGATAAAAATTATTGAAAAGTTCAGTTCTCTTTAGGAGACTAAATTTCACCCTCCCTCATTAGTGTATCCATTAAAGTAAACGTAGGGTAATTCTGTACGAGAGTACAAAAATCTTAAACTGTGACAAAAGATGTTAATCTTTGAAAAGTGCATACGAAATGTCTGTCTCATCTATTATCAGTTTATCATTGAAATGAGGTGAATAAAAAACTTGCATTTCCCCTTCACCGTCCCTTTTGAAATATGTAGAATCTGAATTTGATGCTGAAAAAAAAGAGATTTAAGGTTGTGGAAGTATCCTCCCCTTCCCCCACCTAATCAAAATTGATGAAAAAATGGATAAAGGCTACAGGGGGATATGTAAATTTGCTCTGGTGGAATTTTGAAATGATACTTCAGTGGTAGGTGCGTACCATCAAGATGCATTCCTGAGGTTTTTTGCAAAGGTCCTTTTTTTGGAAAACACACATGATTGATAAGTAGATATTTTACATTGAAATTTTGAATCGATTATTTTTGAGATGGCTTTTAATATGCGCTATCTTTTCTGCAAATTTGATAAAAATCTGACCGGAATTGTGAATTAAAAACATTTATAAGAGGAAATCCTGATTTCAGAATATTTTTAGTGATATTTTTTCACGCCAAGTTCGGATATGTCGGACCTATGCCGTAAAAGTCGTGTAATTTATCAGTATTAAGATTACCATTTCTTCGTTTTTTTTTTTTTTTTTTTTGCTAGAGAAAATCAATTAATTGAGTCAACAACTCTACTTTTAAGCATTCTGAAAACATTTAGAGTGGAAACTCGAAGAAGAAGGCCATCACATATATTTTGGACAATCTCTGCCTTTTCCACCTATTTGAGAAACCTCCTAAAATTTGAATTCCAACAATGCATTTTTCCTGCCAAAAAAAATTATCATTGTAATAAATTACTCTTTATTTTAAAGTCAACTTTGACGGCCTCTTACCAGCACTTTTGGCTCAGCAAAATTGCATATTCTTGCTCAACATCAAACATGATGTCGAATGGTACTGTTTAGAACCAGCAACGTTTTTGTGAGAAACTCACGAGGTAATGAGAGTTGTAAACGTTTGAGCTTGGGTCGTATAAACGCGAATTTCCTTGGTCAAACTAGCGCATCCTACTGCTCTTAGGATATTCTAGTTTGTCCTAGGACAAACCAGTTTTGCTGGAGAACATTTTAGGAATAACTAGTACCTACATCGTATGGGGAATAGCACAAACTGGTTTAATCTAATGAAAATATTACAGAGAAAATTTGGTTTCCCTACAATACCATTATTAGATAAAACTAGTTTGTCCTGTTCTTCATCGAATGTATTAGTTGTTCCTGAAATATTCGCAGGCAAACCAGTTTAGAAAAATTTGGAAGTGTTTCTCCTTTTTGGTTTTTAAACAAGTCAGTTCAGAGGATACATGTCTTCCAAATTGAGGTAGGAGTTGAACTTTGGCGTGTGGATTAAGTAACTGTCTTGAATTTGTCTTTTTTCAGCCTTCTTTCACCCAATCACAGCCTTTAAAAAGCAGTTTTTTTTTGGAGGTTATTGCTGTTTTTGGAGTTTGTGACACGCATATTTCCCCTCCAAATTGAACTGATGGGTTGAAATTTGGCAAATCGATTCTTCAGGAAGGAATCTTTGTAGTGCCTTTGCAAGTTTCAACTGGTCATCACAAAATTAATTTTTTTATTCTATGAATGATTTGATGGAAGTAGAAATCACTTATATTTATCGATCATTACAAAAATTTTCAATTCAATTTCTGAAACACGTGTTGAGAAGATTGGTTGCACAGCCAAATGAATTTATTGCACATTTAATTAGAATTTATACCTATTATATTTTTCCCCACCTTTTTTCCATTTCATCTTTTTTTTTGCCTTTGACATCTTCAAAAAACAAACAGCATATTTATTACGATGCGGCTCGGTGGCGAGCTTTTATTTTCTTATAATTTAACTTCATATATTTTCCTATGTTTATTAAAACGTGGCATCAAATTGCAATCCTTGAACGCTTTTACCTTTAGTATACAGTTTTGACGAAATGTTTGGATTTTACTAAAGTTGTTGTTTACTTTTCTCAATTTCGTTTAAGTTTTAATGGTTTTCTTTTATAGCCGTTATTTCGACTTGGAGTGCACAGGTAGATAGGTTGGTAGGTAGGTAGGTAGATATAGGACGGAATCGAGACTCGAGTGTTGAACGATATTTTAATGCTTTTAATCGTTTCGACCGCCGAGTAAATATTTTTTTTAACGTATTTATTTTGTTTTTACTTTAGACAAATAAATTTCTCCACTTTTATTTTCTTTCGACATGTCGACTCTTTCAAAGAGTTAATTTATTGTATCGAGTCTTCTCCGTCTTCTTCTTCTATATCTCCGATGCTCTTCGCGAACTTCGAAATACGTAATTTTCTCGCACTTTAGATGCTTATTTCGCTCTTCATAGCATCTATAAAAATTTCCTTTCTTTATACTCGTATTTCTATCTATTTGTTCGTTATAGAAAATAAGCACAAGCTTTGGCATGAAATTTTATAACTTTAATTTTTTTCTTCTTAAATTATATTTTATTCGAGATAAGTGAATACCGTTTGTGTACAAAAATTTCATTTGATTATACTTTCATTTGATTGGTATAGCTTATTTCCGGATGTATCAAGAAATTCTACACTTTTATTCTTTGCTTTATTTTATTAAGAAAAAAATTACGTAAATGAAGTGTTTCATTATCATTAGAGAAAAAGTACGAGATACTTACTTTTTTGGTGTATTGTTTATGACATAGTAGTTCGTTTTCCTCCTTTCAAATCATTGGATTATTAATTTTATTGCAGGCTTAATTGATTACTCCTGGTATCATTATGCTGCTGCATAAAATGGTACCAAGTTTAACCTTAAAGTGGCGTTACATAGATAAATTTCAAAGTTCTGGCTCGTTCGCTCATGAATTGCGAATTATTATGCGTGCATAAATATACAAAAGATGTATCTGTTACCATTCAAACCCGAATTCTGGATAAACACGAAATTCTTAGGTAAAACTAAATCACCCTTTTGCTCTTAAGATGCACGTTTTGCTTAAACTAGACCATCCTAACAACCGTAGTTAGTTCATCTTAGAACAACCGCGTTTTGCTTAGACCAAACTTGAACATCCTAAGAGCCCATAGGATGTTGTAGTTTGACTAGAAAATATTTTAGGAATAACCAGTCACCCTAACAAAATCAGTCCAAACTAGTTTGGCCAGCTGATAAGTTACAAACAACTTGTACACCCGATGGAAGAAAGGACAAATTGGTTTCATCTAATAGAGGTATAACAAGAGGAAACCAATTTTTTCTGCAATATCTGCACTAAATAAGAATGTCTTTTTCAAGATTTCTGACTTCTCTCCTGGTCACAGGGCCAAAATACCCGAGAATGCTATTCTCTCTTAAAACACTCAGACTGACTGGTTCCTGTATTTCATTGACGATTGAAACATTGGTTTGTTGCGCTGTCTAGGGTATCTTCAGCATCCTTCACCACACCCACATCTCGAAGGCGTCAATTCTTCTTCTATCATCTGCCTTCAATGCAGCATATAGGAAAACAGAGAAAACAAGTCACTGTACAAGTCTCTTCTTTGTCTTTTTGGAGATCTTGTTATTATATGTGACATTACGCGGTCTGGTCATAGCTGATTTGCTCATAGTGATTCGGCGTCATATTTATGCCGACGAGCCTCCATCTGTTTCGATGATGAAGCCTAAATAAACAAAAGCGTTGACCTTTTCGTATTTGCTCAGGGCTGCATAAACTGGAAGACCCTTGGCCCAATCCACCATCATGACTTTCGTTTTTGATTTATTAATACGAAGTCCAAGTTTTTCGCTGGCCATCTTGACTAGGTTCACGAGCTGTGCTATTTCCTCTTCATCCAAAGCAATCAAGCTGGTATCATCTGCATATCACATATTAGGGACTACCAGTCCTATGTTCTAGAGCCTTCCGAATTATGTGCTCACCATAGATGTTGAATAATTGCGGGTATAACATGTATCCTTGTCGCACTACCTGTTCCACTTGAAAAGCCTCAGATTTTTCAACATCAACTCTCACCACCATAGAATTGAACTCGTATGGGGACTCCACCCAATCTACTATATGAGCAGGGACTCCCATCTTTCTTAAAACTTTGAATAGCTTCATCGAATTCATGCAGTCAAAAGCTTTGGTGTAATCTATGGAACACATCACTACAGGTATGTTGAACTCCCTGGTGCTTTACGATAATTTGCCAAACATTCATTATCTGTTCCCTTTTGTTTCTTCCTGGCATGAACCCGGCTTGTTCAGGTGGAATTTGCCTGCATAGATACAGCTTGATCTGGTTGTTTAGGATTTGTAACATGACCTTGCCGCCGTGTGGAATTAGAGCGATTGTTCGATAATTAGAGCATAATGTTGCATCTCCTTTCTTATGCAAGGGAATCAGCATCGACTTACACCATTCAGTAGGCCATTTACCACTCTGCCAAATCACACTGCAGAGTTGCCATACCGCTTTAACTCGGTTTTCACCAAAAGCCCGCCACAATTCAACTTCAATACCATCGCAAGCAGATGCTTTGCGTTTCTTCGTCGCACTCACCACCTCCTTTACTTCATTAAGTAGGATGTTTGGCTCATCTTCACCTGTCGCTTGAGGTAACCCAAAAAAATTTCAATAGCTATAAAATTGTTGAAATTAAATTTTTCTTTAGTTCTTTTTATTTTGTAAAATTCATTTTAAAAAATCTGCATTTGTTGAAAACAAAAGTATTAAAAAAAAAAGTCGCATTTTGTCTCCTCCATCTGAAAAACACTTGCGTCAGGGGTTCAAAATTGTTCTGTTCGTTCCATTTATGGTGAACAAAAAGCGTAAAAAAATTGAAAATGTTTTCATCCCTGTCTAATTCCTAGGTCCCAAAAGAAGGGCGAACTAATTTTATTCAAGCATTATTTTCTTCGTACTTGACAGTTTATATTTTAAAAACTCGTTCACTTTGATGTAAATTTCAAAACGAATGTAGCTAGGTAATTTATCTTTTTAGATGTTTTTGTAAATCTATCAACGTGGCATTAAGGTTTAAAATATTCGATGGAAAAAATATACGTAGGTAGGTGTTTGACACGATGAGGATGAGCTTAGGCATATTTCCATACATGGTAAACAGAGTATAGGGGAAAAACCTACATCTCGTTGAATGTACGATACCTATCCATATATACCCATAGTTACCTATTTGTTAAAAACAGCGTATAAAAACTAGGTATATGTTGGCTTAATTTTCAGATATTTATTCGTACAATGTTTAATATGTATAGTGAAAATTTTGCGGTACATAACCGTAATGTGAAATATTATACAGGCGCAGAAGTTGGTTTTTTGTAAATATAAAGCAACTTTCTCGCTATACATATACTCGGGTAATATTCGTCGAGTATAAGGGTTAAGTTCATAGGTTAGCTTCAAGTTGCGTACATCAATGCGGCACATTTTGCGGCATAAAATGGTCTAGAATATGGAAATTTTGTTCGTAATATGCGCCCAAGTATATACGCGGTGGTTATTCGAACAGCGGTTTCGTTTAGGGATCATTGATTTATTGGGGTGGCTTTTTTTCTGCTTCTTCTTTTCATAAACTTCTTTCCTCTACACATAGGAAGTAACAAGATATTGAGAAAAAATTAAGCGCAGTATTTCTCTAAGGACTATCGAATAAATTGAAATCGAAAAGTTTTTCATTATCAGAAACGACTGACTATGTTTATGACGGCCCAGATAAGATTTCTTTTTAACTGTTTCCTCGTATGTGTACATTACATATATGACGAGTATAAGATAGTATATAGGGCTGTATACCAAGCTTGAAGCTACCACCGCTTCCGGAATTTTTTTTCCTTACTATTGCATTCGTATGTGCTATACTTGTTTCTTGCTGCCACAGATTTCAAATTCTAAAATTATATTATATATCGGATTAACGTTTTCACTCGTAATTTTGGGGTGTGTTTTTTTTTTTTTGTCGCATTAGCGGATTTTATAATATTTCATGTGGCAACGGCCAAGGCTGAGCGTCTGTTGTGAAATTTTGTGTGCCAGTTCTATGTTTCAGTTAGTGCCTTGTTTTTTCCTCGTTATGAAGCCTTTCAAAGCTTTGGAAACGTTTGGTTGTATAACTTATATCATTTTAGTTGGACGAGTACCCTTTAAATGTAGGCCCTAGGAGAAATTTTGAAAAAATGGCATGTTTAAGCCACAAAAAATGTGTTTTGAATCTTAAAGTCTAGTGATATAAGTGAAGGATTTTTAACGATTTGTGTATTAAATTTGCGCAAATGTGACAAACATTCAATTTTTTCACATCTGGGGGAAGGGACTATAACCACTGTACACAAGTAGCTAAGTACCTCTGTTTATTTGCGTAATTACCTAATGCATTGATCATTTGACCATCAATTTT
This sequence comes from Ferrisia virgata, assembly GCA_900060175.1. NCBI lineage: Eukaryota > Metazoa > Arthropoda > Insecta > Hemiptera > Pseudococcidae > Ferrisia > Ferrisia virgata. The sequence continues at coordinate 14,184 of FIZR01024861.1, read as the reverse complement.
CATCACCAGTAATTCGATTTCCACTCCTTTCATGATTCAATTCGCACATATTTTGAAAAGCCTCAAAGAAAGCGGATATAAATTTATCTCACATTTGTCTTTATTTTGAATTTTTTAATAAAGTATTCCGCACCTCTTCACATACAGATTTATGCTTTGATTGAAATTATAAGTTCTTAATGAACTGCAGTACCTATTGCAGATTCATATGATTTTGTTGTACTTCTCAGATGTTTTGATCAGAGGTTTGTAACTCACTCTATCGAATACTTCCTCATGGTTGTAACCAATGAAGCACTTCATGATGTTTCTGTTGAAATTCAGGGTCTTTTGAATTACTAGTTTACACAGAGCAATCGTTTCTCTGGTCCCTTGCTTTATGACAAAACCATATTGAAATTTGAAGCGCTGAAGTCATCTGGCAGTGTACCTTCATTTTGTATTTTTTTTGATCATATTCAAGAGTTCTTTTCAGTACTTGGGGTGTAATGTGTTTGGCACATTCATTGGCAGTGCATTTTCATTAGTTGTTTTGTAGTTTCTAGCTCCTGTAATTTCCATAGTTCTGTCGGGATGCTAAGGGACAAAAATAGTATCCTTGCCTAGAATGTGTCCAAATAAAATTCAAATTGAGCCAGTGAATAGGTTTTGAATATTGGTATTTTTTCCTGTTTATTACTCATTAAATGCAGCTACTTCTAGGAAACTTTATTTTTTAGGTTTGTGGTGATGAGGATGAAGAGGTTAGCAAAGGAGGACTGACAGTTCTGAAATAAGCAATATCCAAACAAATAAAATTTCAGTCCTCGATTCTGAGGGAAGGGTTTATTAATTTCAATGATGCGAAAGTGAGGATGGAGGAACAAAATGTAGCATCAGGGAGCAGTTTTGGACCCTACTCATTCAGGACCTACAGTAAGATAGTCAAAGTATCCCACTACCCTCCAGATATACATCAGCTAAGAGGCAAAAGGAAGATATCTGCTAACTTGTCTAATGAAATACCGCCGTAAAGAAAAGTACGTAGCACATCATATAAGAATTAGAGATCACATGAATAACGGTAGATGTATCTAACATGGAATACCTCATGGCACTTAAATTCTTGAGGTTGATGTGAAATAAAAACCAGCTTAAGAATACCTTTTTGGCGATGGTAAATGAAAATAAATGTGATGGTGAGACTCGACCCTATTGGCCTTCACCATGTGGTTAGGTTAGTAGTTGTGCAATGTAATGGGAAAGAAAGACATAGTTCCTGCTAGTAATGTACATATTTTTGTAGTTCATTTCATTTGTGGTAAGAATGGTCATTACCATGTATAACATGTTTTTATTCATTGCGGGTGGGTTGCTATGAAGTGAGTCAACTTGCATTGGGAGTTCACTCAAGGGTCAATAGTTCAACATTGTTGTATCAACAAGAGCTATCTATGTCTTCAACAAAAATCATCCTGGAGTCAACTTTACTCTCCAGATTTCTAGTATCAACCCTGCATTATGTTTAATAATCCGAAATTTGTTGCGAATTTGCTGTTATCACTACACATTTATTCCATGTAGACCACAGTACATCAATACATATTATCTCAAGTAAATTTGAAATTTGAAAATTATCCTTCATGACATTCTAACATTTTATTGCTCACTTTTTCTTGTTTGTTTTGCTATTTTACTTTTTTGTTATTTTCTTGTTTTATAAATAATAACTACTTGTAAACCACCATATAACAAAATTTTCAAAAACAAAAGGAAGGAAAAAACCCTTTTACTTATCGTCACCTTTAAATTGAACTGGCTTCCGTACAATATCGTCAAATTTTCGTGAATAAACGTACAAAAATTTTGTGAAATTTTCATTTTCAACTTGTAAGTAATGCTGCAACTGGCTATTAACGCAGGGTTAGTTGATCTTCCCTTAACCCTTAACATCAACCTGAGATTTGTTGTTCTAGAAATGGTGGACAACTTGACTCGCCATGGTGCAACCTACCCTAAGTTGTCTATTCTTTTAATGCGCATCTTCTGTTTTTTCGACGATACATATACCTAAGTTCTTGCTCAACTAGTCTTTTCTTCATAAGATATAGTCATCAGTCACTTTCTATACCTTTACATAAATATTGTATTGCGTTTAGTAAAACATGCTGTTCATTGACGTTTGAAATTAAATGGGCAACAAACTTGGTTCTCTTATTCCGGCGAATGTACATGTATCCGACTTTGTTACCTAGTTTTTTTTTTTTTTGAATCCAATACTGCTTCATTTGGGCAAGTTTTCTCACTGTTTATTTAATTATCTAGCCTTTGGATTGCAGGAATATTGTTGACTTGCGTTGTGCCTTTGCTTTCTATACTAACTGGCTGGCAGTGACACGTTGTGATACCAAGCTTTCTCAAGCTTGAGTAGATGTTATCCTACTCTGGTGATGTCCAGGACCCGGCTACACTTGGAGCTCTCAATCCAGCCTTGGTAGCATGCCTAGTCTTTTCACTTATAAGGCATGAAGCCGAGCCTTGGCAGTATTGTTGAGATTGCTGTCATTGATGGCCCTCAGTCAAGTCCAAAGACTGTATACTGAGGCAAACCATCGCACAGCTTGAGTGCAGCTCTTTCTGGGGTGCTGAAAGGCTTCGTGCCGTGTAAACTACTCCACTCAGAGCAGGCACCACTTAGATCCCAGGCCAGAGTGAGGAGTACCTCTACTCAATACATTGGGTATGCTTATGTTGGTTTTTGTACCTTGTACACCAAAATTTGTCCTGATAATAATTACTAGCTAGTATCTAACTTTTTTTTTTACAATTGACACTGGCGATTCATTTATGTGTGCTTGTGTAGTCAAAGTAAGTTATAAGACCCAAATACCCTCCACAAACTAGCATCGCTAACTAGTTATGCACCATAGTGTAAGGTGAAGATTGAGGATTCGTAGATAGGTGTCCCCCTACTTACACAAACCCACCTCAAAGTGATTTTTTCTAGTTCAACATTGAAGTACATAAAAATACTTTTTTCCAACCCTTCCATTTTAAAAATTTTCCAAAATTTTCGCTTCATTTTGCTCGTGTTATGTACTTTTTGATCTCAGAAAAACTTCAGCTGTTTCCAGGTTAAAAATGTAGAAAAAACTGGTTTCATAGTCTTCCAATTGGTCTACGTAACCCTAAAAATATAATACTCTTTGCCTCTGGTGGTATCTCCACCTTAGAAATGAACTTGGTGTTGATTATCAAGCTTTTTAGGTATTCGCTAGATGCATTATCTTGTTTTCATTATAATAAAGTGTATAATAACTTATACCATTCGACGTAATATATAATTGCTTCTTCGTGCATACATTCTTCTACAATACAAGCTCAGATAGGTACCATCTGTTGGAAGTTAATTTGTCTTTATACATCCAGTCAGCGTGCAATATCTGCAAAGGTATGGGTAAAATAGGTGTACGAAACTAAAAACAGCATTAGAATACCTAATACCTTACAGAAACCATACCACATCATTTTTTCATTCACATGCGGGTGAAAACTACATTACGATACGTATATATACACGTATATATGTATATTTAATTGCGAGGTTAATTACGTTCGTACAAATAATTAGAAGACGATAATTACTCTGCATACAACAGAGGTACATAGAATATGCATATAGTAAAATCATGCAAATACATATTATATTCGTTTGATACATATAGTATATCTATGATAATATAATGCGAATACGAACGATAATTCACGTAATTAAAATTTCATTGGCAGAGGAAAAAGTCAAAATGGAAGGATGAGTTGTCGGTTTTGGTACCCTATTTTTTTTTTTTTTTTTTTGAATAACAAGCGTATATTAGTGTATCATGCATATGTATAGAAGTGACCGCAATTAGATCAAGTTAACGTTGAGTTTTTCCCTCGACAGTATACATTATTTGCATACGGATCGATTACGTATAGAAATAGCAACATTGCATCGGTTTATTTCTCCACCATCATTAATAGCTTTATAAATAAGATTTAACATTCTTCAGCAATTTGCAGTTGTAGAAATAAAATTTAGTTTTCAGTTTTATGCGTTCATTTATCTACACAAACACATCAATCGATGGGTAATGTGTAAAATGAGTTTCAAGTTCATAGCCAGATAAGATTTTTTTTTCCAAGTGTTATCGTAACGTTTTAAGTACTTTTATGCGTTATGATATTGTTTACAATGTAAAGAAAAATTACTTTCGACTTGCGTTGTTGGTTAAAAGTAAAAATAGGTTTTGATTTAGTACTTTGAGTTGGCTCGATATAGAAATACACGTTTTCATGCAGTGTAATTAAAACAGAAAAAAAAAGCATCGCATTGCGATGCTTTTTCAGCCTGATTTTTGTGAAATATTATAATTATGTAAATTGAAAAAAAAAAACCACCGCTTCCGCGATGGTTTTTTCCTAATCAGTGGTGAGGGTAGGGAGAGTGCAATGGGTTTAGACAGTTGACACCATAAAAATGCACTTCTGCAACTTATACTAAATCAACATACCAATTTTAAGCATCTTGCCCGAATTTGAGGGCTGGAGATATGCCAGGAGCAAACTCAAAAAATAAGAAAAATCGATAAAAAACAAATTTTTTGAAGTTATGAGGGGGTAAAATTAGGCTGGAAAGTCGAAACCTTCAAAAGGCACATCAAGAACCTCTTATAAAGGTTTAAACACCAAGTCCCACGTCTAGGACTACGAATAAAACATCTTTACAGCATGAAATTACGTCATATATTGAAAAATATAAACGACACAAATTGGTACTTAATGCACGTATTGACAATAACTCACATTGTTCATGTAGTGATACCAAACTGGGAATAATATGCTTGTGCGCTGCGTTACTCTGCAATGTTACCACTTTGGCACAGAGGGCCATCCCTTCCCATCGCACTATACTAAATCCGCATACTGAATTTCAACTTCCCAGTGTAGCGGGAGGTCCTACAACCACCTTTATTCTTTACAACGTGCAACCCTGATTCTCCTCTTCTTGAAGTGGCACTACTCACAGGAGAACCTCACAAAGTTCCAGACGTCGATTCGGCTGATATTGTGTCTGTAAGTAGAAAGGTATGCAACCAATTACACGGCATACACCATTTTTATGAAACGGGCCTACTTTTCAAAAACTATGTTAAAAATGCTAAAAATTTCTCATACATGAAGTACTAATGTCGATTGAAACGTCTGCCAAAACTTCACTACAGGTAAAACTTGTGAAGTCGAACAAGAAACATTATCATGGAATTTTGCTTATCATGTAAATTGAAGGAGCTCCGATTTTTTGTTTTTTTCATACGTTTTTTTCAAATGGATGTTTAAAGTGATCGCAGCCCCTTCAATTTACATGATAGGCAAATTTTTATACTGACGTTTTTTGCTTTTCTTGACGAGTACCAGTCGCAGTGAAGTTTTGGCAGATGTTTCACTGAGCATAAGTATGTACTGCATGTATGAGAAATTTTTAGCATTCATAACACTGTTTTTACAAACTAGGCCCATTTCAGAAAAATGGTATATGCTATGCGAGTAGTTGCATATCCTTTTACTTGCAGGCGCACTATCAGTCCGATCGGCGTCTGGCATTTCGTGAGGTTCCCTCATTAGTAATAGTCGCAGTCGTGTTTCTAATTTTATAATGTTAGTATGGTTTTATTTTTCTACTCTGTTTTGTGTGTCATTGAAGAAATAAAGACCTTTTCGTTTTTTAATATCTGTATTTTGTGTTCTACGCTGCCAAACCATCTATATACAAGAAAATTGAAAGATGACTCTCGCGCTGAAGTTGGATAGAAATTATGCGAAGAACAAAATCCAAAAATAACAAAAAACTACCTAGCTCAATTTGAAGTGAAGTTGTGCGAGGAAAAAACTCAAAACGTAGGAAAACCAGTCCCAAAAAAATACAGTTCTGAGCTGTAAGGGGGCGCAAAGGGTCTGAAAAGTTGAAACTCTCAAAATGCATATCTACAGCTCCTACCAAGCGTACATATCAAATTTCAACTTCTTAGCTCAAATAGGAGGAGAGATAGAGGAGGAACATCCCTTTTTCTAGATCAAAAAGGAAAAAACCTCCATATCTCCATTACTAATTGATCCGGGAGACTGATTTTTAAGTATGATATGAAATTTTGGATTTTCCATCGATTAGCTTATAAAAAGGAACAATTTGTATGGTTTTGGGTACGTGGCACCTCCTCACCCAAATTTTGGTATAGCTGAATTTTTACCCAAGGCCATCCCCATTTACATATCTAATCCGCTGATTGGTCGGTATCGAACGGAGTTATTGTGGGGTGGTGGAGAAAAATAAATAAATAAATGAACATCAACATGGCCAAAAATAGTCGTAATGGTCTTTTATGACCACAAAACGGATTTTTTTGATGTTTCTTTCCTCCCTCATACCCGATAGGAGGATTCACTGTAATAGTCCGGTTTTTATTTACAATATGACGTAGAAAATCGGGCTTAAAATATATTCACGCTAATTTAGTTTACTTATTGTTTGGTGTGTAATCGTGGTTTACTTATATTTTACATTAATGATTTTCATTCAACTTATTATTATTTTTACCTACAACGAAAGTTGTAATATTCAACGTTGATGTTGGCGAATAAAAACCCGAATGAATCATATACTTAGGTTGGAAAATATTCGGGCGAGCTAATAATATTATTTTATGTGTACATGTCGGAATTTCACAGTGAATACAACTCTTGGTGTGTGTATTTCGGTAAAGATATCTTATTTGTAGCGGAAACGATGGTGGTATTTTTTATTTCAATTAAAATAAAAGCAAGAATCGTTGCTCAATTTATTTAAAAGCATTTTTATGTATTTACTAAAAACAATACGTGTTTCCTATTCTGTTCTTTTTCGTCTCTTCGATGTACGTGGCTCCTCTTATACTCAACTTTAGTCTGATGTATTATTACGATACGATGTAACCTTTTGAAAAATATTATTGTATGTACGCGAATCTAGTCTGCAGCAAAAGACGTGATCTACTGTGTACTGGTATTCGTACATTACACATATAAAAATCTAGCAAGGTAAACGTAACACCCTCTACTACATAGTATAATGTGCGAATGTACCGTCTTGATGGTCTGTTTACTAATAAACCAGGGTAACTTTTGTCCATGTGTAGGTTCGTATGGTGGGTAAGTTCGATATATCATACGTATTTTCAGATATGCCAAAAACGTTGTACGTATTTTCAGCTTTGCAGTCGGCCGCAGCCCTGGCACGGTGTATTTCGATATAAAGGCAGGTAATAGCTTTCATGAATCTTTTAACGTGGCTGCTCGTAATGGATGTTTTGATGTTTGCGATGGTTATCGGTCTAATGTGCCTTTGATCACTGTGATTCGAATAATGATGTAATTTGGACGGATTCTTTTTTTTTTTCTTTTTCAACCGCAATGTCCACTTATAATGTGAACTGGAATGGAAGGATTTTGAAAATAGCGTCTCTAGCTCGATAACTCGTATACCTACCAGTAGTGTTTTCATCGGAGGTCACTGTTTTTTTTTTTTTTTCGTACCGTACTGTACACTTATATTGAGATGCAGCTGTTTGTATTTTTATACCTATATTTTGTAGATTTTAACAGCTGAAGCAAAGTATTGGCACGTGGAGTGTAATTTTATTAATGGCATGTCATTGTTATTTCTTCGAGTAGCTTATCAGTGATGTTTAAAATTTTCCTAAAAATGGTCGTATTTTTTTCACTATAAAAAAGGATACTTAGACTTACACTTGGCGATCGTAAAAGAAACAAAATTTATGAATTTTTCACCAAACTATAGTTTATTTTCGTATATTTTGTACATCTCATCCAGCTAAAATACACTTCACAATTGTCAACACTCTAAACGCGGTGAATTTTTCAGCTTCATTTTTTCCTTGAATATGGTGGCACAACTTGTGCAATAATGTAAATAGAATAAAAGTGGCGTTTTATTATTTAGCAAAACATATCAGATCCATCGAAACTAAGTGAATGCTCATTTTAGTGATGGAAATTTGTAATTTTCTATAGGTTGAAAAATTTGATGATTTTTTTCAGAGATATTTTTCAAAGTACAAAGTTACCTTTTGATTGATGAAAAAATTTTTTTAATTTTTGTGATGATTATCTTATAAATTAAAAAGAAAAAAATTACTAAAAAAAAAAAGTCTGTGCATGGATCGAAAACAGCTCTTATTTTTCATGGGGTTGAACTCACAGAAATGGAGGCTTCAGGCAACCCTCGTCCTTCATGGTTAAGCTGCTGCACAGTGGAAAAAATCTTGAGAAGGGACAACTTTTGGAAAACGAATTACTGTTTTCGAAAATAGAAAAAATAAAAGTGAGGAGGGGGTTGTTTTTCGTATTTTGAGGGGCGACAAATTTTATGGTTTCAATTTTAATACTATGACTTTGAAAAATATCATATTTCCTATTTAATATGAGGATAGGAGAACAATAGTTTCATATTTTTACATAAAACAAACACATTTTCATAAAATGTACCAGACACTGCAGTAATTGCAATCGAAACAAAAATACCTAACAAACGAAGTGTAAAAGAATGAAAGAACTGAAATGAACTAAATATTAAAAAGGTCATTTTTCAACTTCTCATTTTAAAAATTTTACAAACTTTTCGCCCGAATGATTTGAAAAAATCAAAAAAATCTTCTCTCCTCCTTTTTTAAATTTTATTACACTATTACAAATTTCTCTCTTATGTTGATGTACGCATAAAAATTTGTGGTCTTACAGAGAAGATTTGTGGTAAGGGGTTTTGGAGGACCGCAAAATTTGGAAAATTATTAAATTATAAGCTGGTAGTTTTTCTTTACAAAATTGCTAAAAAATACGATTCTTTGTCGCCGAGCAATGAAATGTTTTCAAAATTTCGCACTTATTTCACTTTGGTATGAATATAATTATTTTTAAATTCATTTTTTTACGTGTAGGCCCTGGCCCTAAAATATAGTGCTTTTTACACCCTAGCCACTTGATAGAAAAAAAAATTAGACCTCAATAACCGTGGACCATTTCTCCATTCAGCTATTCTTGGCTGTGCTTCTGGACGGGTTCATGACTTACGCGAGTACATTCAAAAAATATTGTGCTCACACTGGCGAAACGGGTTATACCTCCATCAAATTGGACTTACATTGATAAAGAAGATGTAGAAGGGAGGAAATCCATGTTAGACACCTAGAAGGCCAATGAAACCGCTTTTGGGAATTGTCAGATGTTTATTAACATCAAAATATGTTTAATAGTGCATTGTTCAAATGACCATCCACAGTTAGACTGTCACCAGGTGACTATCAAAAACCGAATAATCGAAATCTTGATTGTTCAGTTTTTGATGGTCTAGATGTTGACGGCTTTCACATTAATGGTCTACTCCTCTGGGCTGTTAGCATTTGGATCGTCAACAATTGGATTATGTTCAGTAAAAAAGTTTACTGTTATGAAAAAAAAAATGCCAACAAAAGAGCCACCCCAAGTGTTACACACCAAATGAAAAAAATTTTCACAAGCGTGTACAGTATTTGAAATTATTCCTATAGCCAAAATTTCAGCTTACAAATAATAACAATATGGGCCACCTAAAGATAGGGTAGTTACTCAGATATATGTGAAACACCCCGCGGTGAATTTTTAGCCAACCGAAATGTATTGAAAAAATAGAAAAAGTGGAGACAAAAAATTCACCCTCAAGGTGTTACACGCGGATCTGGGAGACTACCGCAACTCTATGTGATCCATATTGAGGGTAGTATTTGGTGAAAAAATTAGCCCCTAAATGCGGTATGAAGTCAAGTTATATCATTTTTTTTTATTAATTTTGCAGTGTTATTTGTCAATTTTATGGCATTCCATCCCCCCTCCCCCCTAACGCATAACTGTCTCCCAAACGGAGCTTAGGGGCTGAAATTTTGGCTGTCAGAATAATTTTGAATGCTCCGCACGCCTATAATTTTTTTTTTTTTTTTCATATGGCATGTAATACTTATTTTTATAATAAAGTAATGTCACTTCAGATGAAATTTTGACTTCTGCTGGAACTGGAGAAGTGATAATATTAAAGAATTTTGAAAATCTTAGCATTTTTTTCTTCAAGATTTCTGTAGCCTGGATATTGATGGTCAATGTTAGCGAACCTATCGGTATAAAGAAGAAACAGACATTCACACCCCACTAAATTCGATATCCAATACTGCAGTCAGCTCAATATTGAAAGAATCACCTGTACAAAGTCCTTAGCAAGATTTCAAAAAAAAGGCGGTTTTTGATTGTTTTTCTACGATTTGTACGAGTTTTTTTATGTAATAAACAGTGTTTTGCAAGAACGCATTTTATTCCATTCTTAAAGAACGCGTTCTCGTTCTGAAGAGTTCCAACTTCGTTCTTTTCAAGAGCGTTCGTTAACTTTACTTCGTTCAATGGGCGTTCCTGTTCATTCTCCGTTCTTCGTTCTTTCCCTGAGGTTCTTGTTGACCAACAGCGGATTACGGTGGGGGGAGAGGTATCAACAAAATTTTTTTTAGGGTACTAAAAGATCATTAAGACGTTTTTTTTAGCCATGTCAAATATTTATTTTTATTTATTTATTTTTTTTGAACATTAAAATCATTTACTCCGCTCAGTATCTATCAAAATCACTCCAGTTCGGTCGATCGGTACAGTTTGACAGCGGATTAAATATATCTAAGTGGGGATGAACTTGTGTCAAAATTCAGGCATGTCCTAATTTTAGGCAGGGGATGCTGAGATATCAAAAATGCAAAAATTCTCCCTTCACAAGCCAATTGATAAAAAATCAAAAGTTGTATCATGTATCTAAAAATCAACCTCCTAAGTCAATTAGGACGGGAGATATAAGGATTTTCCCCTTTTTTGACCTTGAAAAAAGGCTGTTCCTCCTCCATCTCCCCACCAAAATGAGCTAGGAAGTTGAAGTTTAGTATGTACGTTTAGTTAAGGCCCTAGTTGTGTCTTTTGGGAGTTCAAATTTTTTACACCCTCTCACAACGCCAAAAAAATAATATGTAATTGGTTTTAGGCAGGCAAAATTGTTGCAAATACATAACAAAAAAATTAACTCAAGAACGAAGAACGTGAGAAAATTTATGCGTTCTCGTTCCCATTCTCGTTCTTTTGAAACATTCGCCTTTATTCTTTCCTAGTTCTTCGAGAATCTCAAGTTGTCCATTCTCGTTCTCACGACCGTTGACGTTCTCATGAAAAATGCGTTCGAACGCGTTCTTCGTTCTCGTTCTCGTTCCGTTCTTGCGACACTGGTAATAGTAAACGCGGTATAAAAACAAAAAACTGTTTGCTGAACTTTCTAACAGTCAACTCTACTGTTGATGAATCTAGACTGTCAATACTGGCCAGTCTAAATCTTGATGATGCGAATTTTTCTGATCCACTATTGTTGGTCAACTCTGGACAGTCTACTGTTAACCATCAACTGCTAATCATTACGTGTCGACAGATCTGGACGGTCAACAAATGGATTAGTATTATACAAAAAAATTGAAGCAATTTTTCAAAATGTAGAATGTTAAAAAATATCGCTTATGAAATTTGGACTTACATGCTGGGGCGAGTGAAGGTAAAATACTCACAAGCTGTGGATCATACATGTATCTCGGTTTCATTAGATGGTATGTAGTTGGATTCTGAGACCAATTTTTTTACTACGAAAAATAATAAAAATGAAACAGTAAACGAAGAGTAAAAGGGAAGAGTAATGTTTGATATTATGATTTCATGTTAAAATGTTCGAACTTATGCAGCTATGCGATTCTATACTTTGAAAATAGATCACATTTGAATGCCGATGTGAAAAAATTGTCTAAATAATGAAACCAAATAAAATGGAAGAAAATTTTTTAGGTGACAAGCATTAATAAAAAAACGGCAAAACTTACATTCCTTCAATGTTTACTCTTTACGTGCAAAGAATACTAATCATTGTTGTCTGATGAAGACTGAAATTATTCACTTAGCTCAGCACTGACTAAAATCTTTCAAATTACGTTTTGACCTAGAGTCTAAATAACTTCGTAGAGTTAATAAGGAAGCGAGGTTTGGAGAAATGTTAATCCCTTGCTCAACACTTCCCTCTTTCCATTCCACTACAGAGATGAAATTTCACATTCAGGTTTTTATTGAGGTTAGAAGAGAGAGTACAGGTGTGTGTGTGTGTGTGTGTACGACATATAGCTGAAAACTACTGAAAAATGAAAGACGAATTGTGTAATAGAAGGGAAGATTAAGTAAATATTTCCTCCTAATACAATTGAATCTGCGTACTGGTTCAAATAATAGATACTGAACAAATCCATCGCGAATAAAATGTCGGTATTCATTATGCAACGCGATAACTCGGTGATTTTTAGTCTTCTTCGGGAAAATCGCTTCATTTTATGCCGATCGGTCAACAACACACCCTCGCTCATTAACCAAGGAGTGTGCTAAAAAGAAAAAGTATAACTTGGAACGGATGCAAAGTTCGTCATAAACCGTCATTTGAATGTAAATTAATATAAATTCGTTAAGAAATTGACTTTAAAACGAATGGAAAACTTTTCTTCTTAAGCAAATTAATTAAAATTCTTCACAGAAATAAGTTCGAAATTTTTCTGACAGATGGGAAAGTAATTTTCCAAGTAAAATTATTTTAAAAAGTGGATTAAGAACACCGGAATTTATTACCGCAGCGATGTTATTACAAACTTTTGTAATAATAAATTTACATTAAACGATATAAAGAACTTTGACATTTCTAATTTTATTTCGAGCAAAAAAAATACATTTTAAATGGAAAAATACGACGAATTATTTTACCATACTTATACAGATTTGTTTGTGAGTTGATACTTTTTCTACTTTTTCTACTTTTTTTTTTTTTTTTTTTTTTTTTTTTTTTTTTTTTTTTTTTTTCGGAGCACATAAGTTCGAGTGTGATAGAAAATAGAGTATAGATAATTTCGTTCGAATCTGATGTGCGTCTACGTATATGTGTAAGTGTATGGTATAAGGAAGGCGGATGTAAGGAAATAAAATTTTAAGACTATAGTTTTGTTTACATTTTTCAATCCGGTATGTAGAATTTATACTTAAACTGGTATTCCGAGAAATTGAACAGGCTTTAAAAGTTTTATAATAAAATTGTTACGGGTATTTTATACATATCTTATAAGAACAATATGGAATAGATATACACGCAATAAGTATACCCAAAACGCTGTATACGATACGTATATTACATATCCTACAGTAAATTACAATTTTATAGAAAGATGCCGCCGTATTTAAAAACCATTACGTACTTCCCTGCCTTATACGGTATATTTTGTTTAACATCTTATTATGGACGACATACACCTAAGTGACTGGTTCTAATTCGATAGTAAAAATACGACATGAAAAAAAACACGCCGAATGAATTACACTGTTCTATATGTATAAACAGACAATCGTTCAAAAAAACGTGAAACTCGAACTCGATTTTTCCTTCGTACGTACACAAAGGTTCAGCCTTTTGGAAAATTTTTTTTTTCCCAACTCTGTGTAGAAGAAAACCCTCGAGAGTCAGTTATGCGTGAAAATTTCTCATCTAACGTTAGACACTCGGCTGGCATATTCGCCGCGCAAGAATATTTCAACGATTCTTTCATATTTAATTGTTCGAAATTCTCATTCGTAGCATCAGCGAGTCTGAAAATGACAGCGTGCCGAGGGCTTTTAAAAACCGCACATAATGACAGCGCGGAAGGAAATATACATTGTTGATAGTGGAATATTAATGAAGTTAAGGTAAAATATGTTTGAAACTGTCAAACGTGATTTTTTTTCGCTGCCTATGCTGTAAACTTGGCGGCGCTTGTGTTGTACATAAGTTAAGTTCCTCTTCGATTAATGACACGAAAATTGCTCCGCACTTTTGTAAATGGCTACATAACAGAATACATGTACAACTTGTATAAATTATGCTGATATATCCTTTTATTTTATAGCTTGTCTGACGTATACAAGTATTATCTAGTAACTAATAAGTGTAAGGGAGGGAAATAAAAATTTAAAGATGCGTAGAAAAAAAAATATAATGCCGAAATAGATGAA
>FIZR01024860.1:0-25739 GCA_900060175.1 Ferrisia virgata | reverse complement strand
TTTTTTTTTTTTTTTTTTTTAAAAAATTTTTTTTTTTTTTTTTTTTTTTTTTTTTAACATACACAAGATGACGAATATACCAGACATCAGCTTCTTTAAACGATTCGTGTAGTGATGCTAAAAATACGCGAATTCATTCGAGGAAATGAAAAAAAGAGCCTACTCCCTCCTAATCATGAAAAATTAACGACCACTTAATTTTCCAAATCGAAACACGTTTGCAATTTTTCTTTCCGAAGGGCTAATTTTTCACCTTTTAAAGAATAGCTGTTTTTAATTGGAATACCTAATTCTATTTATGGCAATTCACTAGCTGACCTCCCTTAAATAAGAATTTATGCGCTATTACCGTTTACGTTAAACTGAATCTACTCACTTTTGTTTGAAGTTGTATACTATCTTTAAACCACTAGGGGTTGAATAATTTGATAGGCTAACGTATTTTATTTGTGTCGTGCTATTAACAAGTTGTTCATTATTCGCTGCTGGTGTCAGTTCCAAAATTACTGTAATTTTCAGATAAATTATTATTTTTTTTTTTTGAAACCACGTTCAGGAATTCAAAGGAATAATTAATAAAATGACGAGACATTTTCGTACACGTTTCATATTACTATCTCTGCGAATAATTAAGCTGTCATAGAATTCAAATGCTTTAAAAAATGTAACTGTCCGATACAACGATTCGTTTAATTGTTGGAAAGAGAAAAACGCTATTTTAAACGATATACGTAGACATGCGTTCGAAACAGTCGGAGAAAATTCACGTTTACATTCTCGCCTTGTTCAGTCGTTGAGATTAAGCAGTTGAAACGTTGAATTAACGTTGTTTGAACTTAATGATATGCCTTCGAAGTGAAAAATGCAACTTCTTTAGCTTTTGTCATGTAAATTGCAAACATTGTTTGATAAGGAGTAATCATCGACGCGAGATTTCCTTAATTTCAAATTATTCGAATATTGTTTGAGAGAGATTACAAGTTTCTATTTAGAAACCTTTTTGTTTTACAAACGTAAGTTGTTCATCCGCATTTGCAAACTACATGAATAAAATTTGCCTTTAAAAACGATAAATGAATATGATGGTAAAATTGCTCGCTTCACTTACCATGTTAACAGGGGTTTTTGGCTTTCTATTGATGTCTGCGACTTTTTGACCACCTGAAAAAAAAATTCGAATGATGCATAAATTAAACTACTAGGTATCTAAAGAGTACAGTACGTTTCAAAAGTCCAATACCCATAGTATCTAATGTAAATAACAATTTTTGTGCATATGAAAATACTCGTATATGTCTGACAAGTGAATTTTTCAAGATGAAAACCTTCTTAATTTGTGTAAAAATTAATTTTTATTGAGCGGTGTAAATGAAATGAGTGCATTTTAAAATGATACAGTTAATACTTAATATTGACTTCAATTTATGATCTGTTCAGATAAAGGAAATTTCAAAGTCTGAAAAGTTCATTTTCATCACTTTTAAATTGGTCTGATCTCGTGAGAAAAAAATTCACATTTATCCAACTTGGACATTGTAACATAAAGTGCAAAAGTCATCCATAATCATTTTTCATTGTGAGTTTTGATCAAAAACTTCAATTCAAAATTCTTACTTCCTTTTTACACTTATTTCGTATGTTAAACTTGAAATCATAAAATTAACCATTATTTTTCTTAATTTCTCTTTACACTTGACATATTAAACTCCCCTCTTTCATAGACATATTCATGTCAACATTTCAATTTAAAGTCCAAAAATCATTCATGATTATGTTTCATCGAGTTTTTGATCAAACACTTCCAATCAAAAATTAAAAACATTACTCAACTTAGACATTTTAACATGAGTCCAAAAATCTAAACCGTTACACTTTTTAAAAAATGACCCCCAACTTATGACATACCAATATCAAAAATTAATTTCGCAGCTCAATATGGCATACATTTTTCCAGTTTTGAGGATTGAGATTTGTTCAACAAAAAATCTCTAGGAGATCAAAATTTTGTTATAAACAGATATTAAGTAAGTTTCCACAGAGTGTACGTTTGAGATGAAGAGGAATCTCAACTAGTGATCTCCTTTGTTCCTTGAAAGATTTAATACAAGTAATCATGGACCTCTTAAGGACAAATTGTTAGCCAGGCCTTTTTACACCATTCAATCGTGGTTTGCACTCAATCAAAATAAAAACTTGACACATTTTAGAACGATCAAAATCAGCGATTCACAGAAAAAAAATCCTTAAATAAAGAGAAAATTATTTTCCGATTTGTGTTCACTCAAAACAACAACTGAATACAACTCAGATTGGTTTGTAAAAAAAAAACAAAAATTATAAGAAAATTTTTTTCCGCTCCATGTTTACTCGAAATAAAAATTGGATATAGTTCAGAATCTAAACAGTCTGAATAAGTAGTGAATAAAACAACAAGAAAAAAAGCATTGCAATTCAGCCTGATTTTCGTGAAATATTATAATTATGTTCATAAATTTTAACTCACTAGCTTATTATGGAGGGGTAAGGGAAGATATGCGAGGAACAAACTCAAGAAATGAGAAAAAGCAACCAAAAACCTACATTTTTGGATCTGTGAGGGGATGCAACGTGGTTGAAAAGTTGAAATCCGCAGAAGGTTTATTTCTAATCTCTAATAAGTCTAAATACCAAATTTCAACTCCCTGGCCCAACTTTGAGGAGCGATAGGGCAGGAACAGCCATTTTCAAAGGTCAAATAGACAAAAAACCCTCATATCTTCTCTCCTAACAAACGTAAGAGACTTATTTTTGAATATGTTACACAATTTTATACTCTCTCTCTATCACTTGGTTTAAAAAGGAGCAATTTTTGCGTTTTTGGCCCTTCAGCAACCTCTCCTCCAAATTTAGGCACCACTGAATTTTAGAAAACCCACCAATTGAAGCCTATTCCCCAAACTTGGTCGATTTCAATTAGTATTGAGCTGAGCAAATAATTTTTTAGTTTCTGTGGAAAAATAAATAAATAAAAATAAATATCTAACATGGCCAAAAATGGTCGTAATGGTCTTTCAAGACCCCAAAACGGATTGTTGATATTCCCCTCCCTCCTCATCCGCCGTAGGTCGATGCACCGTAATAGCCAGGTTTTTATTGACAATATGACGTACAAAATCATGTTAAAAAAATAGAGATGGAAAAATTTCCAATTTGTGTTTTTTGAAATAATATCTGAACTCCTGAATACCTCTCATGATCATAAAAAGAAGTCGTCCATGCAATAAAATCCAAAAATTGCAAAAAAAAAAAATAAAAAAACAGAAAAGGTTTTCTAATTTGGGTACAATGGTAGCCTGGCAGACTGTCTGGGAATCTGATGTGTAATCGTTATCCAAACTCCTCCTAGAATAGATTTCTCGAGCTCTTGTATATGGTCACATAACATTGGCCACGGGTCCAAAATATACAATACACTTCGAATTTTTAATTAGGGTAGGTGTATATCATTGGAAATTTTTTATTTTTCATTGTAGTTTTTAATTGGTGATAACTATCTCATTACATTTCATATACAACGCATAAACTTTTAAAACAAAAAACCAGAAGCAATCGCCTGAAATTACATAGGTCAATTTTGTCTCGCGTTGAAAAATAACAATAGGTTAAAAATTTTTAAATCACACATCTTTCATTTTACTCGAGGAGTAGTTTCTCCTTTGAAATGTATTATACGAAAACTAGCTGACACATTTTTAATAAATAAGTTACTTATATACAAATCTTTATTTGAATAAGTCATTGACGAATTGTTGCCAACTATTGAATTCTTCAACTAAATGAACACGCGCTCCTTTTTATTTGTTTTTTAAGAAATTAACAAGTTACAGAATTTTTTTGGATAATCCAAGTATGTTCTTTATTTGGTTAAATCTGAAAATTTAACACCTTTCTATTTTCATAAGGTAAAAATACATAACATGCATCTTATCGCTGGAAAAAACTTACGAAACATACCACAGATTATCAAAAACGATAGTGGGTACATAAGTTTTTTCATCCTAGTTTTCCTAAGGTTTTCCTGTTTTTATCAAGTATTTATGATGGCTTTGTAGATACTCACAATTTAATAAAATACCTACCATAGATTATTCAAAAAAAAAAAAAAAAAAAATGAAAATCTTGTTCGATAAATAGAATTAATTTAAATACGTACATAATTTCGCTTTCATCATTGAATAAGCATTCTTTAGAAAGTCAATAAGAAGAGTACTTGACATAAGACGCCACAAAATTCATCATTTGCAACATTTTTTTTTTTTTTTTTTTTTTTTTTACCACAAATAGGTACTTAACTAAGTAGGAAATGTAACATGATAAAAGATGCTGAAAAGATAACCTATACAGCGAGTGTCTACAACAGAAAGTTAATTCGATCGAATACACGTAAGTATATCTCTCAAACTGCTAACATTTTTGTGTACTGTGGGTAAAATTATAATTAAACTCGATGATATAAAATTACGTAGACGTAATTTAAACTTCACCTATGTAGCTGTGAAGTACATACCTAGAGTAACCTACACGTACAACTACTTAATAAAATATATATTCGTATCGACTTACAAACAGCTTCTACGACATCAGCTAACAGCACTCCATCGGTCAGATCACTCTGTAAATTCTGTATTAATTTCTTGAAACGAGCTTTTTCTAAATAATGATTTCCCCATTCGGTATAAATCTGAAATGCGTATACCATATGTTTTAGATTATACGAAACTAAAACTGGAAGTTATTGGGAGGAAAATCGAAGGAACTAACTAAACGAGACGTTTTTACGGTATCTATCATTTGTTACGTCGTGTCGTGTCGCGTCGTTATCAATAAAATGGTCGCATTAATGTAATAACGAAATTCTTCAGTGATGCCAAAATCAGTGTAGGTTCTTAAAGCTCTACCACCTAACCTATACCTACCGAATATTGCATTTCTAATGAAATACGACAATGACGAACGTAAGTAGTAGGTACACGCAGAAAGCTGTACATAAATTCGCGTGAACGTCGCACAAGAGTAGAAAAATTAGATAGAATATGTTACTCTTCGCTAAATTACCTTTATGATTTGATTATATTGCTGCTGTTGTTGTTGGGTACAACCAGTGGCGTGCGTTGTAACGAGGGTGTGTTGGTTAGCAGAGGTCGTCTTCGGACCCCTGCTAATACAAGCCGCCATCCTATGTGGATTCTTGCGTCCCCATTATCTTCTGTCTTGCGATTTCTTCACCTAGACAAAACGATTACCAAATTTAGGAGTGGTTTACAAGAACGTATAAAACTCGGTACATAAGCGCATATATGCGTATACTTGTGTACGTCTACTATGCATAGTGCACATGTTTAAAAAATTATTATTAATTTATCGAAAACGCAATCTCGAAGGTGAAAGTATATAGGCATTATTTTTCATACAATTACGCCTACGCGTTACATAAATGCATACTATACACATAAACGTATACAATTTTTATTTCACGCAAGGTAGGTAAGTTATGTTTTAAATTCATTCTGTTCGGTTCGTAATTTTATCAATTACCTATCTTCGAAGATAACAAATTACGACATAATAATTGGGTTACGGTATTATTTTTTTTTCTTTTCTTAAGGAAGTACATCATTTCAACGATACATACACGTATAACAATCAAATGCCACGGCAGGCGCTACAAACAATTGATTTTAAAAGTCCCTCTGTATTAGTATAGGTAGATCTTGGTAGTAGGTAGAGTAGGTACTGATTGTAACCTGGAATTAATTCATCAAATTAATCTTTTTATAGGCATTCTTTGATAAAGTTCAAATTCTCGTATTGCTTAATCGAGTTCATTTTTCCTTGTCATTGGTGTGACAAGATTATATTTCATTTGTTCAACGTTAAAAACCAGAGTACCTACCTATATAAGATAATCGTTTCGTTTTGTTCTATAAATAAAGAAAATCGTTCGTATGATGTTTAATTACCTCGATTACTCAATGTCGTACTTTTATCGATCAATTAATCTTTTCGAAATATCCACAAATAATTTAACAAGTCATAAATTTTTTACTAGTCGCAAGTAGGTTATATTTTTGTTTTCAATGTTAAGAATTCGTGATGACATCAGTGCTCAAAAATCAATATCTGATATGCGGAGTACGATGTAGGTAAGAATAGGCGCATTTTATTATAAATTGCAGTTAAGAAAATTCGTTGACAGATGCCAAGCATCGGTAGTAACAAAATTTATTGTTTATAAAATTGAAAATATACCACGTTACCCGGAAGATAATGCATTTCACTCGTATCTTTCATTAAAAAGCTACGGTTAATTTTTACTATTATTTAATTCTTCTTCAAAAGGCACATCTAAGAGTTCTACTAAATTTACATACCACATTTCAACTTCCTGGCTTAATTTGGAGGGGAGTCACGCGAGGAAAAAACTCAATAAACATTTTTTGGATTGTGAAGGGGGTACAATTAAGCTAAAAAGTCGAACCCTCCAAAAGATACATCTAGAACCTACACTAAATCTAAATACCAAATTTCAACTTCCTAGTTCAACTGGGGAAGAGGTAGGGGAGGAACAGCAGATTTTCACAGTTAAAAATGGGAACCTCCCGCCTCCCTCCTAATTGACCCAGGAGTCTGATTTCTGGATACATTATACAACTCTGGATACTAAATTGACTCGAAAAGGAATAATTTTTGCGGTTTTGGTTCCTCAGCATCACCTGTCCCAAATTTGAACGTAACTCAATTCTGACCAAAGCCGTCGCCGATCATTTATTTATAATCCGTCGTCAAACTGAACCTATTGATCGAATTGGAGCGTTTTTAAATGATTCTAGTCTTCGGGAGAAAAAAATTAAAATAAATACTTAACATAGACGTGGCTTTCGAGGTTCCCAAACCGGATTTCGTTGATACCCCCTCCCCTTTTAATCCACCGTAGATCTTAAAAGCGTAAGAGCCTGTTTTTCATTCACAGTATGATATAGAAAATAAAGATAATAAAAATGATAAGTATTCAATTATCGTATTGAAAAATAACATTGCTTTGAGCCTGATTTTCGAGAGATATTATAATTTTGTGATTTGAGTTATGTGTTTCTCTAATCAGGGGTAAGGACGGGGGGGGGGAGGGGTTCAATGGGGTTAAACAGTCAACACAACTAAAATGCACATCTTGAAACTATACTAAATCTATATGCCAAATTTCAACTTGGCCCAATTTGGAAGGAGGAGGGAGAAGGGGTAGTTATCCTAGGAACAAACTCGAAAAATAAGAAAAATCGACTAAATAACTACATTTTCAGGATTGTGAGCGAGGTGCAACGAGGCTGAAAATGTCAGACCTTCAAAAGGCACATCTAGGCCCCCTACTAAATGTACATATCAATTTTCAACTTCCTAGTTCATTTTGGAGGGGAGTTTAGCGAGGAACAAACTCTAAAAATAAGAAAAACCTACCAAAAAACTACATTTTTGGGACTGTGAGAGGGTGCAATGAGGCTGAAAAGTCGAAACTCCCAAAAGGCACATCTATGGTTATTACTAAATCCTCATACCAGAGGTCAACTCCCTAGCTCAATTTGATGAGAAGAATGAGGAGATGGAGGCGGAGCAGCCTTTTCTGAATGTCAAAAATGCGAAAACCCCTCTTAGAGACTGATTTTTCAATATCTATTTATACAGTTTAAGATTTTCTATCCATTGGCTCAAAAAGTAAAAATTTCTGCAATTTTAGCCTCTGAGCACTTCCACCCTCAAACTTAGGCACAACTGAACTCCGATCTGAGGTCAACCCCACTCCAGAATATCAATACCGTCGCCAATCAAAGCCTATTTCCAAAATTTGTTCAATTTTGGTCGGTATAGCGCTGAGTAAATGATTTTTAGTTTCGGGTGGAGGGTGGGGGGACATCTGACATGGCCAAAAATTGTCGTGAGATTTCTAAAATTTTTAGTTCACGATTCGCTCAAGCACTGTTCATTCTATTTCTGTTTTCATGCCTGAAATACTGTCAGTGGTGTAAAAGAGTGCGGTAAAACGATTTTTTTAAAGTAAAAATTCATTTCTACAAGCGATATAATGGTAAAATTCAATAAATTTTAGAGCTCAGAAAGGCCTACGTCAAAATGCAAATTTTTCGACTCCTAACCATCAAAATTTTGCAAAATTTTCGCCCGAGCGAATCGGCAACTTTTTCCATCTGCACAGAACCAGGTATTGTTCGCCACTGTTTAGGGGGAGGGGGTTGGTTCACGCAAATCATAGAGGCAGCAAGAAAAAATATTCACCGGACGGAGAATTCCTTGCTACGCTACTGTACATACGCTTCTAGTTTCTGAAAAATTTTTAATGTTTTTTTGTAAATTTTTTTGCCTGGTATTTCAATGTATAAGTTCATTGTTAAAAAATGCGAGAATGTACGTACAAAGATACACAAATCATTCAATGTTTCTTCCGTTTTTATACGAATAATTCATTCGTTTCGTCTATGCAACATACACAATCAAACGTGCATAATACAAAAACTGGTAGATAGTGGGTAACCAGGTACCTATGCTTAATGCGGCTTTACAATTCGACGATACTTTATAGGTATACGCAGGAAGAAAAAGAAACACCCGCTTGGGAAGAAAGAAGCGATAAACAGCAATTCGAGTCTGGTGAACCTGTACCGTATATTTACATTGTAATGGCTTTCATAAAAGAATTTGAAACCAAGCAGCAGGTACGCAGGTAAAATTCACTACCGTTGCAACAACATATAGGTGTACTATAGTTTATATATGACACTGTGTAAAATGATCCTTTAATCCCTTCATTTTGCGTCTTTCGTGAACTACAGAACGCATTAAATTAACGAACAACCCTGTGAGCTATTACTGAATCCTTTTGGGATTACAATAAAACCGACGAATTCCGTGTAAGCAAATTTTTCAAAAATTCTCTGCCGTATATCACTCGTCGTGTAAAATATTTAATGATTTACCGTTCGATGTGATTTATGATTTTTAAGGGTTTACATTAAATCCCAATAGCTTATATATCTACCGTATATTAGCGCGTGCAGTTTTGAGGACTAGACGCAGGTAAAATATAAATTTAAAACGTGACATAATTTACAACTACATTCCCCATTTTGTATGTATCTGCGATATGTCTAGTCCGATTTTATAATCGGATTAATTAATTCTATCGTATAATCGGCTAAGATTGGAAAATTTTAATTAGGTACAATAGAGTTTGGCTATGATGAGATCACGATTAATGCTTCCTGATAGGTTTTACCTTTACAAATCTTTAGGGTGTTGGTATTTCGTAGCAAAATTCTGCATACAGATTTGCATTACTACGTATAAGTTAAGTACCTAGCTTACCGATTACCTCCTCATTATGTAGGTTTACTAGTTCTAGTTTAAAAATTAGCTTTAAAAAAAATATTTTCCATTTTAGGCTGATTTTCTATGTCATATTGTGCATGAAAATCAGGCTATTGAGTATCAACGAAATCGATTTCGAGGTCACGAAAAACCATTGAGATCATTTTCAGCCATGTTAATTTTTATCATACCTAAAAATCATTTACTCAGCTTGATATTGACCAAAATCTGTTAAATTTTTGCATTAGGTTTGAATCGGTGACGGATTCGATATTTTTGAATGGGGATGATGTTGGGTTAGAAGTCAGTTAAAATATTAAAAATTATTCCTTCTAAACTAATCGATTGAGAATCAAAAGTTGCATTGCATATCTAAAAATCAGCCCCTTAGGTTGATTAGGAGGGAAGATATGGCAGTTTTCCACCTTCATAACTTTGAATAAAGGCTGATCCACGCATATCTCCACTCCAAATTGAGTTAAGGTATTGAAATTTGGCATGCTCGTGTAGTAGAGGTTCTAGATGTACCTATATTGGATTTCAACTTTTTAGCCCCATTGCATCTCCTCACAGCCCCAAAAAAGCGGTTTTTGGGCAGTTTTTGTTTTTCATTTTTCAAGTTAGTCCCTCACATATCTCCCCTCAAAACTGAGCTAAAAGGTTGAAATTGGCATGCAGATTTAGTAGAAGTCCTAGATGTACTTTGTGAGGTTTTCAGCTATTCATTCTAGTACATATCTACATGTATCCAAGGGTGTCCCAAAAAAATTAAAGTTGAAATTCCGGAACGCATACCCCCTAAATTTTTTTGTTTCACCCCTACAACATATTTAAACTTTGTTGGGATCAAATTGAAGCACGTTTACCCGTACTTCCATGCTTTCAAAGTGATGCCATGAGTCACAATTCTTACAGAATTTTTAAAGTGCTGTATCTAGTTTAGTTTTTGTTCTACGTGAAATATGTATAGAATTTTTCTTGTTTTGCATAAAAAGATCTACAAAAAAGCTTATATACAATTTTTGCCCTACATCAAAAATTGAAGGCGCTACAATACACTGAAATTTGGGAAAACGTGCCGATTTTATGGAAATTTTGGAATGGCTTAACTCTTTCAAGTTTTTAGTTAGATCGTCATCTATATGGACCATTTCTTGTTCTGCATAACAGATCTAGAAAAAAGGGCGTACTTAATTTTTGTCTAAGAGGAAAACAGAGGGTGTAGCATAGGTTGAAACATGGAGAAGTTTAATTTGTAATTATACTATATTGATCTCATTATCCAAAATCACGATGATATGAATTATATGGTAAATTAAGTTTTTAAATAATACTTTTTTTTTCAATTTTTCACCGAGATTTTGTACCATCTTTGAGAAGCCATTAACTGCAGTACATTATTACCAAAAAATCCTAAACAGTTTTTTTTTTAATTTTTTTGTAAATTTTTAAATATTAAAACCAAAGGAGAGGCAGAACTTTCCAAAGATCAAGTCACAGACCCTAAATTTTTATCATGTTTTGTTTGACATAATTTCGTAACTTTTTTTACCGTCCTTCGGCTCCTTCTTGCAACTTTTGAAAAAAAGAATTAAATCAAAATGTCACAGTTGATAACAGATACAAGATGTAGCAAAGGGGACAAATAAAAAGAATATGATAATTTCAAACTATCGCTTTTATTATCTCCACGTGTAAGTGAGTAACTTGATCGTAATACTTCTGATGACAGGTATATTCAATAAATATACATGTACTTCGTAGAATTGTAAGTAAAAAAAAAACAAAACAATGTAGATATATATTGGTGCATAAAATGTAAACATTTTGAAGTTATTTTAGTATTGGTATGTCTATAACGAAACGAGAAAATTCTGATATTTATCTAAATAGATACTCTTCGAATGCCGAAAGATGGTTCGAAAAATACAAGATTATCTTAAAATCGATGAGATAATTTTCACTTCAATATTTATTCTAAAATGTCCACAAAAAAAAATTCTTTTTAAAAGCAAACACACTGGTGCGGCGTACAGGTATAACTACGGTACATCTATTTAAATAAGACGATATTTTTCCAAAGGGGAAAAAAAAGTAATAGATATCTACCTACATAAAAAACCTAACTACAAGTTCACGACGTAAAGGTGAAAAACAAATATTCTTATACGCTTAAAGTAAATTACACGAAGTACTAAACGAAGCTTAAATTCCCGTTAAGAAATGTACTTTTTTTTTCTTCATGCAATACGAGACGCCGCAGCCGAAAGAGAAGTAAAAAATCGCAATTTCGTAGATACGAGGAAATGAAAGCGGCACGTTTTGCACCCTTATGTACGTCGTGCAATAAGTTACCGGGTTTTTAGCTTCCCTAACATTATTCTTGGCCTTATCCTTTGGTGGTAGAATGAAAGAAAACAAGAAAATACATTATAAGTGGTTCTCATGATAGACACACATACCTACTTACTCGTGGTGCGAATAGGTATACATCTCGAATCAGTTCTAAATCTAAACTTATTCTCCTCCATACTGGCTTATTTTTCACTCGAAATAATTTCAGATTTCATAGCTTATTACGCAAAGTTTACGTATATGGTGTGTAGTGTACGTATATAATTTACTTAATATCATCTACCATTTCTCGACGGAAACATTTCGTACTGTAAACATTCAAATGAGAAGTTCTCTTTACGGCTCAAAAATTTATTCGAATTCGAGGGAGAATTACACTTTAAATGCTTAATTTAGGTAGATACCCATTACCTACTTACAATGTTGCATATTATATACCTATTTTTGTTTCATTTAAAGCAGAACTTCAAATATGTATCTGCGGTACTAAATGTGAATATAAATTCAACTAAATTGTCGTTTACACTGTTGTTAACCCTTTGTGCGAGTAATACCACAATTATAAATTCATAAATTAAGGGAAGTTATCTTCAATTTACCATGTAATCTACTATTTGTAGTTATAATATGCGTGTGAATGTCGGTTATGTGAGGTAGACGAGAAGTTGAGCACCCGCTAATAATACTTATAGCCAAAAAAATTGCAGTATATAGTCAACTTGAAAATAAGTACGCAGGTGAAAGTGTGACGAATCGTTAGAAAACACAAATTATAAAAATGAAAAATAGAATGATTAAAACGCATTTTTGAATATTCATTAGAATTTTTGAATTTCAATATCATGAATCATAGGTTTAAGTTAACGTAATTATAAATAAAAATAAACCAATAGTGATTTCATTCCATAACAAACACCAGCAACCTTGTCATATCACATTTTTGTATTTTCTACCAATCACTTCGTTTCATTTGACAGATTTATAACATTTTGTCAACGGGATTAAAAATAATTTGTAGTGCTTACGTCAATTACAATGACGAAAAAAAGAGCAACGCTTCGCGATGCTTTTTCTGCTTGATTTTCGTGAAATATTACCATCATGTAAACTGAATTTTCCTAAATAGTACTCGGGGTAGGGAAAATTCAATGGAGCTAAAAAGTCGAAACCCCAAAACGGCACATCTAGGGTTTATATTGAATCAACATACCAAATTTCAATATCCTAGCTCAATTTGGAGGGGATTTAAGGAAGAAATGAACGCAAATCATAAGAAAACTTTGCTAATAAAAACATATTTCTTCGGTGTAAGGGGTGCAATGTATCTGAAAAGTTGGAACCCCCAAAAGGCACATTTATGGCCACTACCAACTCTGTATACCAAATTTCAACTGCCTAGCTCAATTTTTAGGAGATATAAGGAAGGGATATCCCTTGCGTCAACTTAGAATGCGCTATTAAACATCTGTCATTTTCCTCAACATTAAAACTCAAAATCATAAAATCAACCAGGATCAAAGTCAACTAATCTTCCTCAACATTTCAACTTAAAATCATAAAATCCATCCACCGATGTCGGTTTAATGATGACATCACACTGTTGGTAATTTACTAATGTTATCCGATAGGTACATCGGGACACTAAGGTCCCTACTAACTAAATCTACATACCAAATTTCAAGCTGAAGAGAGATATGCATGGAACAATATCAAAAAATAAGAAACACCTTGCAAACAACTATTTTTAGAGGTTGTGAGGAGGTGTAATCAAGTTCAAAAGCCGAAACTGTCAAAAGCTACATGGATATCTACTAAATGTACATGTCAAATTTCAAAACCCTAGCTCAATTTGGAGCATTATCTCCCCTCCTAATTAACCAAATTCGAACGAGATTGCGTGAACGATGAATATGTAAACAGAAAACTGTGATTAAAATTAAAGTTACTGGTACCCAAGGGTAAATGGAACAACCTTAAGTAAATGTATTTTTTCTTAGCTTAAAGATGCCATTTTTTCAAACTGATTTTTCCAGATGAAATGAAACATGTTAAACATGAAGGTGTCCGGACGTCCGGAGTGAAAAATACATACCAAACCCTTTCTTTTGACCTATTCTCCTTTATAATTTGACCATTCCTTCAAAAGTTATTACATTATTAATTCTTGAATTCTATCATTTTGTAAAAATAATGTATGAAACCATATCTCATGACAAACACATTTTCATACACCTTAAAGTGCAAATATACAGATCATGAATCTATGATACGAATACGATTTCATAATCCTAAATGGAGCTCGTGATCGTTAACGTTTCAAAAGTGTAGCCAACAAAAACAATCTATGAAATCATACCTAATGTCTAACATTTTCCCATACGTTTTAAGACATAAATTTTTAGAACAAGATCTTAGAGGTCAATATTCTATAGTTAGTGATAAAGCTACAGTTTTCAAAAGAGTTGATGAATTTTCAAGTTTAATATCTTAAAAGAAATCTGAAAACGTGATGTTTTTCATTGAAACGATCAAGTAGTTCATATTTTTGAATTTATCAATGAAAAAAGAGATTTGAAAATTGACAGCATTACTGATACCCAACTTATGTATAAATAACGTTGATTCAGTTTTGATTGGGCACCAATGCATTCAATGCGCGTTTGCGTGTGGTGCACATTGGTATAGCATGTATATGAATCAAGCGTTCGACTTTGATCAATTCACCTGGGAGGTTGATTTTCGGGTATGTTATATAACTTTTTGAATTATCTATCGATTTGTTCGAAGAAAAAAACATTGTAAATGATTTTATGGTTTGGGAAATGAATAAATAAATAAATTAATTAATCTCTAATATGGCCAAAAATTGTTATAATGGTGTTCTAGGACTCTAAAACCGATTTTGTTGATATTCCCCTCTCATCCTCCATAAGTTTGTTGAACCGTAATAGCCTGGTTTTTATTGACAATGTGACATATAAAATCAGGCTAATTGGAGGAAAAGATAACAACAAAGTTTAAATTTGTTTTGTAGCATGATTTAGCTAAACGCAGGGAAAATTTTAATGTCTTTTTAAAAGAATAAAATCACCGTCGCAAATAAGTAAACAGGGTTTCTTTTTGCAAGAATGAAGAATTAATCATTACTAGGATTAGAGAGTAGGAAACCTGTACTGAATAAATTTTATACTAAATTTCAAAACTGAAAAATCTGAATTTGGAAAAAAAAATTAAACGTAGAAAAAAGTATTAAAATTGCTTCTATGGGATCAAAATGTAAACTAAAGGCTCAATGTTGAAACGTTTTACTAATAAGGAAATTCCATAAGAAACTATAATTATAGTTAGGTATAGGTGTTTAATTAGAAGATAGGTATGCTATTATGCCTGTTACATATCCGTATTGAAATTAATTCTACCCAAATCATAAAGCGTGATACTTTCGCTTAGGTACATGCTACAAAATAAGTAAGTATAATAATGTGTAAAGCAGATTGCCTGAAAAAGATATCCATCAATGCTGGTCAATTTTCAACGCTTGTACATAAAATGATTCAATCCTTGGTTGTAATTTTATCAAACAATTACGATATTTTTATTCATCGTAAAATATAAAAAGAAAAGGATATTTTGCGCACGTTCCAGTTCTGAACAGTAAAGCATATAATGTCGAGATATTAATTTGGCATCTGGCAAAAAGTACATACATTAACGTATTTCTTTTTAAAAATACCTCAAACTAGAGTCCATTTTATTAAGGAAAAAAAAAAAAAATACATACGAAATCATTACGGTTTTAAAACGCCACAATCAATACAAACAAGCCAGATGGTTGATGAAATAAATTCTGAAGCAGAAAATATGTTAGACTAGGTTGAAAATTGATTAAGTAACTCAAATTACTCGAATCTCAAAATCTCAAGCACATACTACATAGTATAGTCGAGTGTGTAAGTCAAGAGTTACCTACGTAAGATACTCGAGTCCAATAAATCAAACAAAATCAACCCTCGAGCACGGATGTAAGGATAAATTTAATGAAATATCTACCGGTAAATTTTTTATTCGCCAGGAAGTGCAATAAAAGCAGCCAAAAAAAGAACGTAAAAAACAGGGTTAGATGAATGAAAGAAAGGTAGGTAAGCCTTATTGCGAGACACGTGGTGAATACACGTAAGGTATATAAAATGAATGAGGGCTCAGAACGCATTAAAGGACACAGACACAAAATAAGTTTCGGCTAAGTTGGGTAACATCAAAAACTAAAAATGAACTTGGAACAAAATTTTTCATCTTCTTTTTGTATAAATAACCACCGCAGGGTTTCTCAAGTTTCATTAATATACGTACGGTGTAGAGGATAGACATAGATAAGATGATTTTTACGATAAGCCAAAAATCAGCGTGCATAAAGTATTTAGGCTACCTAGTACCTAGCTACCTACCTAGTTACCTACACAGGTAGACATACGTATGTATCAGGTAAAGGGTACGTAACTAGGTACGTATAGTTAAAGAGGTACCGTATAACTACTGTCAGAAAAACGACGGAAATATCAAGTTTTTTTTTACACAGATACGAAGATTCGTGAATCGTGGTAGAATAATTGGCTTTTTACAAGCTAGTCTCGTATTCTTAAATTTTCTACAAATGAGCGAAATTTTTTGGCAGAATTGTTTCAATTAATAGTTTGTACTTTTCGATGAATCATATTTATTAATTAAAGAAATGTATCCGCTTGGTAACATTCAAGTGTAGGTATAGATGAGTAGGTAGGTAGGCAGGCTAGGTAAATGAAGATACAATTACAAGTTTCATCGTAATGAAATGTTCAATTCTATCCGAGCTTACTTTCAAGGGTAGACTTTAGATGGGTAGGTACTACGTAGCTAGACCTAGGTACACTTTTAATTAATGTTGTCATTCAAATTGAACAGAAAATTTAATTAACGAGAGAATTCGTTTGTCCAATAAGCTCGATACAAATACACATTTAGAACACTACAAAACTGAGATCGGCTTTTTCTACCAACCGTATTTAGCTGTTATTTGCTCCATGCTTCCCATTTAAATTTTTTTACCCTCGACAGAATGAAGTTTGTTAGTCTCAGGTGGTTTACCAAGTTTTACATCGAGGGAAAAAAGTTTTTCAATAAAAAAAAAACATTGTATTTCAATTCCTAATTAATTTATGAACTGTTTAATGTTGATACATTCTGTAGGTAAGGTGCCCAAACAGCAGACGCAATAGGTAAAATGTTTTCAGGACTGTTTCGAGAATCGGTAAGGTTATAAAAACACCGTTCGTTGGTCTATTTTTAAGAACTAAAACGTATGTTATTTCACAAAGGAAGTGCAAACTGCGAGCATAATTTTCATCGATATTTTTATTAATTTTTTTTTTTTTTCAAGTTTAGGAAGTCGTACGCAGGTACCTATAATATCACCTGTACAGAGAATAACGCAATACTTCGCCATTTATTTCGAAAAACTTTTACGTTGAAAATGCTGCTAAACGGATACAAAATAATGAAAACATGTGACTTTGAAAATACCTTTAGGGAAATTGTTCCGTGTAAAAATAATAATTTAGCAAAAGGTTAAAATTTATGAAGCAAGACGTAAAGTTTTTTTTCCCTTTTTTTCAAAATGGTGAATTTCAAACGAGTAAACGAAGCTAACGAGAGAACTGTACGACAGGTAGAGTGTGAAAAAAAAAACAAGAAAGAGCAAACTTGGAATGAAAAATAAGCTCGAAGTTGGCGGAAAACGAAATAACTGTTCAAGTTGGGTGAAAATTTTATAGTTAATGCAGAAAATCCTATTGCGTTTAGATATGGAAGGAGAGAAAAAAAAAAATAGAAAAGGTTACAATTCACTGTTGTTATTGAAGTCGGTAGTCGAACGATTTTACACTCGGATCGTCTAATATATTATTTCGAGCTTTTCCTGTTTTTTACACTATTTTAAAGCTTTGCTGTGTTCGCTTTAAAAACGTAGCAGCAAAATATTGACGAACGTGATGGTATTTCAAATTCTCGATAAGATTCTACATACATAAATGTCTTAAAATTAACAGAGTAGGTATTCGAGTTTCCACATTTTGGGGGGTTCGTTTTCACTGATGCAGAACGAAATATCTCATGCGGTATAAATTCCGCGGATTTTTCCAACTTGGGCGCATTCCTTAAAAACTTATTCCTTATATCAGCCGCAAATCTGTGTATCACATTTTATAGAAAAGTTTTTCTTCATATCATACATACGATGCGTGGGTAGATAGGTAGGGTACAGAAATTACATGAAAAATCTTTCTTTTATAGTTTGAAATATTATATACTTACATAGCTTACGTATATAATCAGCGAAGTGTGTTTTTCTTTGATAAAAAAAAAAATCAATATAGGTATATTTGTGGTTAGGACACAAGACTGAAGATATAGCTTAGGTAGGTACTAAATAAATTTATCTACTTAAATAAAAAGGTATGGTGTATGAAATCTCATGATAAATCTTGTCATTTTGTTTGATTTGATGATTTGTGTTTCAAATAAATCATGTTACTCGACTACACAAATAGGTTCAAGTTGTAAAATGATAGTACGAAGTAGGTATCAAATTGACCATATACGACTTGGTAAAAATATCGATGCGAATTTTTCTAGCCGGATTACAACTCTAATTAATTCAGGTATTATTCTTTATTTCTTTCGTCGCATTTTTACTATCTCTATAATTGGTAAGACGCCTAAGATCCCGAGGTATTTACGTTATTTAAATTTTTCAATTGTTGCGAGCCAATTAGGTACTATATCGGTTGTTTTATAAGACGACAATGATATTGTTCTGCTACCCACAAAACATACTTAAAACGTTCACATGGTGCACATTCTTCAATTCACTTTAAAAAGTTGTCCTCTAATATACCAAACAGCAGGACACATCTGACCTCCTTTTTCCACAATTCAATTTCGAAATTAAACGTAGAAAAATTTTAATCGAAATTAAAAAAAAAATCATAAGCTAGCGTACAGTGTTATTCATTGTGGCAGTGTGCTCTCTTACGCATCATATATTTTTACTACGTATATTTTTTTATTGCCTTTTTTTATAACTAAAAAAATTAATGTGTATCTAAGTGGAAAGAAATCCACCTATTACGTCATAGAAATGCAATTTGTAAAATTACAAAAAAAATTTATCGCAGGATTGAATTTTCTCGACGTTAAAACTTGAAAAAACACCGTTAACAGATAAATAAAAAATAGAAAAATTTTATAAAAAAATTGTGGAATTTCATTTTAAAAAAACTAAATTTAAATTAGTCAAGTTGAAAGTCAAAATAATTTTTAAAAAATTACAGCTGGATTTTAGGCCTTTCTTTACACGTTTTTCGATCAATTTGTACCCAAAGGCTATACAGATGATTTTGATCATGCAATGATTATTTCCTATTCATATGTTACAATGCAATGTGATACCTTCACCACCTCTTTTTTTTTTTTAAATTTGGAAATATTTTTAATTTTATTGTCGATATTAGGGTTAGTTCTATCCACGTTTAAAATTTGATTCTTCCGCCGAAAAACAATGGGTGAAATGCTTTTGCTTGAATAGCTATAATCCCTGAAAGAGACAGCTAGGATCTCCGACTAAATGTACATATGTAATTTCAAGTTCCTAGCTCAATTTTGAGGGAAGTTATGTGAGGAACAACAACTTTTGATTTTCTATCAATTGGCATAAAAAAAGGGCAATTTTTGCATTTTTGGCTCCACAGCACCCCCTCCCCCAAATTGGGGCATAATTGAATTTTGACCTAAGTTTATCCTTACTCATATATATATAATCTGCCGCCAAACTGAGCTGATTGACCAAATTTGAGCGATTTCAGTCGGTACCCAGTGGAGTAAATAATTTTAATATCCGGGGAAAAAATTATGAAAATAAAAATAAGTATCCAGTATGCCTAAAATTCGTCTTAATAGTGTTATAGGACCCCAAAACGGATTTTTTTGATATCCTCCCTCCTCATCGGCCATTAGTCGATAGTTTGTAATAGCCTGGTTTTCATTGACAATATGACATAGAAAATTAGACCAAAAAACCTAAAAAATTATCGAACTTCGATATTCAGTAAAAAATATCGATACCTAAGAATATCGAAAGGATAAATTTCGATACGATTTTTGTTCAATATTTCGGGAAAATATCGATATCCCGATAAATCGTATCGGTATCGCCATCTCTAATCTAAGGTGAAATAACTTTAAAAAAATTTGTGATTTCTTTTTAACATTCAGAATTTTGAAAATCGCTTAGCATTTTTTTCATAACATTCAACGTTTTTGTCGAACATGATCCAATTGTTGTATAGAACAGTTAACCACAAATGTTAAGGCCATCAACATCCAGGCATTTCAGGCCATCAAAATCTAAACAATCTGAATTTTGATCGTTCAGATTTTGATGGCCACTGTTAATGACCAACAAGATAAATGTCTGACATCACCAAAGTCTCAATGGTATTCTAGGACTCCTGGATGGATTTTGTTGATACTTCCTCTGTTCTTTTCTCATCTACTATAGGTTGATAGACCATAACACCCTGTTTTTCATTGAAGAAATCACATAGAAAATCTGACTAAAAATCAAAGATACTCAAAAAACAGATAAGTTTATGGGGGGGGGGGGGTTGTTTTGGCAAACCTCCAGGCTCCCAGCGTTCTAAGAGAACCCTCAAAGATAGTAGGTAGCTTCATTAAATTTTCATTTTCCTCTTTTTCTTTCAGCTTCGTGTAATATCATATGCTGTGCTAGTACAATGACGTAAACAGGAATGGCTCAGCGAGGTGGAGGGGGTGGGGACACTTTTTCTGCCTAGTTGGGTGAGGTCTTATTATATTAATAAAATGTTTGTGTCATAAAAAAACACTGTTTTTCTAGCTCTGAATGTATGATAATGAATTAAATAGTAAACCTAATCGAAGCAAAGATAAGTTAAAAAGTGATTTTCACGAGTCTTACAAAATAATACTAAATAGCATAAATATGAAAAATTTTCAAATTCGAGTGATCCGTCTTTGCTGGGCATTGATTCCATCTGTAGAGTCGATACTGGCTCTTACATTATATCACACACGTGTTTTATTATTTTTCATAAATAACATAAACAATCTGTACAGTTTAGTGCTGGTTTGAGACTTCCAAGTACCGTTACATCGAGCAACTATAATTCAAAATAAGTACTTAAAATTGGAAAGTATAATATTTTTATTCATTCATAATTGCTTTAATTTATCACAACTTTTCACACATCTCATTTTTCTTTTCACCATCCATTTTCTGTACGCTTCTGTTTAGGAATTGAAGAAAGTGAAAAGTATTTTTTTGACTAGTACCTCATTTACCTACCTATTCTCTGATGAACTAATATTTCTGTAACAAGAAAACGACTAAAAAAAAGATTCAAACTTAAAAAAAAAAAAACAAAAAAAAAACAAAAAACAAAAAAAAAAACAATGTCAAAAAAAGGAAATCTAGCCTTCTGAAAATTCTCTAACACGTAAATTAGGCGAGCTTTTTCGTATACATTTGGGAATCGAATATCCGAATCACATGTACATTGTAGTATACATGCATCGAACTACGCATTTTCCTTAATCAGTAACACTCAACTGCTCGGATAATAATAATTGCGACGGATACGTATTAAAAGCTATCTGGTGCGGTGCGATTCAGCCTTTTTAAGTGTGAAAAACGCCCTATCCAGTGGAAAAAAAAAATAAAATAAAATAAGTACACGCGGAGGAAAACAGGAAAAGGAATTTACTTGCATGGGAATGTTTACGGCGAAAATTTAAAATGATGCTCCCTTCGGTGAAAGTTTGTTTCTATGGTAACCAATTGGCTGAACTGAGTCATACAAAGTGCAAGCACGTAATATACCGCTGTCGGAAAAGAGTCACAAGACACCACGGTTGTATAACCTAATTGTGACACGAGCAGCATGCATTGGAATCGCATCTTTCAACCCTTCGACTCTTCTTCACATCTCGATGATTACCTCAAGCCTGGGGGCACTCAAAGACATATTCTATCACCCAAAACGAGACGAAGGGACCATTAAAAAGGGAAGCAATCTTTGGTTAGGAATTTCGCAACCATAAAAAGCCGCTATTTTTACATCGTCGCCTTAAGATAACGAATTTCAGCTCGCATAAATTTGCGGCTAATTTTTAATCACCCTTCGCTGATCGCTGCACTACTGAAACCAATCATTATTTAACGCGTGATGTTTTGCTGACGAGGCGACGGGACGCGACACCGACATCCGACAGTTTCTACATGTACCTAATCTACCTATCCATTTTGCTGCGATTCTTCCTTTGGTACAAATACGTACCGTGTGCATAGTAAAAGCCAGCGTAACGCTTTAAATTATAAATAAAAACCATTACGTCATCGATAAATTTTAAATGAAAAACAAATAAGCTATGTGCTACTTGATTTTCTTCTTTTTTTTTTCTTCATTTAATAAAATCAAAACATGTTGAAATTGAATGGTAAATGGGCAACTGAATCACTGAGTCGACTGAGTCAACAAAATACAGCAATAAAATGTATACTATTGCAAATCTGCGGTTTTTACAATCGTAAATTTACAACGAACTATATTTCACCATGTACCTATTCTACTCCGGTCTGCTCCATAATTGCAAACAATCATTTTCTCCATGTTTAGTTAAAATTTTAACTTCATTCTAACGTAAGAAATACATGTGAAGACGAGAAATGAATTCTGCAGGTCTTCATGGAGACACGTTGCAAGAATTATTAAAGTATTATCCCCACAGGATTTAGATATTTTTTAAAATTTCGAAATAAAAATGATATTTTGGGATGATTAGATAAGTATGGTAATGTAAAGCCCCATTTTTTTATTTGTTCGGAAAATCGAGTGGTTTGGAAATAAAATGAAATTCTTCGATTTGGCTGATCTTTGAATATATTATGATATGATTCGAGTTGAAATTCTTTCATATGAAATATCTTCATAAGTCTTTCAAAAGTACTGCTTTCCTAATTTTTTTTTTTGGTAGAAGTGGCAAAAGTTTTTATTAGAAAATTTTCATCTCCCCCACGAAAACGAACTGTGACATGCTGAGTCTCACTGGATAGTTTTATTTTGGAATCAGTAGTTCGCTAAAATACCGAAATCTTGATTACCATCACAAGCTGTTCACTCTCTCAAAAATTAAAGGATTATTATCGATTAAAATTTTTTTCCCCTGTAAAATTTTTCTTTTATGTCCGTAGAAAGAACTATTCTCGAGTAAATTCAAAACAAACGAATTCGTTAGGGCGTTAATAGACTTCGGACTTGAAAATAAATTGTCCAACGAGATCCAACATCCATTCGTTCATTTACTTCAAGCTTATCTTAAATTTGAAGTCAACAGTTTGGTTTTTACTTTTCATCCTGTGCTTTATTTTTTATTTTGGCTTTGCTTCGAAATATTCCTATTTAAGACATTTTCTTACACGTAACTTTGCGTTATTTAGGATGAAATTAAAACGGTACGACGAAGATGGTTGTGAAATTTTATTATGTTTTTTTACGAGGCAGCCTACAAAAAAAATCAGTGCCAGTTCATACATAAGCGTAAACATTTTAAATTTAAAAAAAACTTCCAACCAATTAATAATAACAACGAATTGTTACAAATAAACATCGTAAAAACTAAAATAGTTCTAGCGGCTTCTGTAAATGTATTTTTATTAACCGAAAACGTTGACAGAGTAGTAACTAAAAATGCAGCTTAGTGAAAAACCCTTTAGCATTAGCAAACTACAGTGTTAGCAATATTCTGATGTGAAATTCGCTGTAGATGAATTGGTCACATAGAAAATCTTTTCATTCGGCACCATTTTAACGGATAACTTCAAATTTGGATTTGAATTTTCAATCCATGAGGGGGAGGGGGGCTGCCGGGATATCTTATAGCCTCTCAACACCACTTGCACTTAAAAAAATGAAAAAATTTTTGCATTTACGATGAATTTAATATCCAAATCGCACAGCGAGGCGAATGGAAATTTTAGGTGGACAAAATTCTACAATCGAGTCAATAATCATATTTTTTGAACTGCTGAATTCGAATTTTGAGATCAGATTTTAAGTTTGGCCATTGTATAAAGTCAAAAATTCAAGCCTTTCTTGTAATTAATATGATTTTTCTAAGTCTTCAGAGTTGCTCATTTAGAATTCAATTCCAATTTTCATATTTGACCCGTTTGGAGGGGCCTAATTCAGAATTATTGGGCCTCTAATCTATATTTATTAGGTTATAAATAATACACCAATCAGTAGAGTTTTTAAAATCGTCGATTTTGAATTTAACATCTTTTTTTATTTTGGTTCAAGTTCCGTTGAAGGACTTGAAGATTGAATTATTTGGAAAACCAGTTGTAATACGTTTTTCACATAAATTATTGATAATTCTAAATGTTTACAATACAATCTAAAATTTGTATTTCACATCAATTTCACAAGACCATTTTATTTAAAAAATTTCCT
Organism: Ferrisia virgata; assembly: GCA_900060175.1. Taxonomy (NCBI): domain Eukaryota; kingdom Metazoa; phylum Arthropoda; class Insecta; order Hemiptera; family Pseudococcidae; genus Ferrisia; species Ferrisia virgata. The sequence continues at coordinate 1,392 of FIZR01024860.1, read as the reverse complement.
TCATAGTTCTTCAGAAAATTGTGAAAAAATAACATTTTCTAAAACCCTCTGAAAAAAGGGGAAATGGTGAAAATTAGTCAATAATGATAATTTGTGGCATAAAGATGTGTAGTAATTCCATTTTTAAAAATAAAAATTTCAAAACAATTTTTTCTCAATTTTAAAAAAATTTTTTAAGTTAACGAACTTGGAGTTAGTTTTGCCAGTCGAAAAATGAAAGCTGAAACTTTTACCTCTACATTTTGAGGTCATTTCGCAACTACCATGTCTCCATCGTTTGCAGATTTCTAAAAAAAAAAAAAAAAAAAAAAAAAAATTAAAAAAAAAAAAAAAAAAAAAAGAAAATGAAATTCAGCCCACCGTAGTGCACATCCTTCAATTGTAAATTTTACTATCTCTGGCAGGATAGATGAAATTTTCCAAAATGATTTATCAGATAATGGAATTGACGAAAAATTTGGTGAAACATATATATAGATATACCTAGTACTTATACTCGAACAGATTGAATTTTATAAAGGCTGAAACATATGGGATACCTAGTAGTGTATACGTTAACGTATAAAGTACATTATTTCCTTTTTATGCTAATGCTCCGAAGTAAGCGAATAACAATAGATTTAAAGCTTTCGCGTAGCTTCCAACTAACGCAAAAAATACATTAGCTTTGTAAAGCAATTAAATTTTATGACAACAACGTCTGTTGGCGATGTAAAATTTCAACACATAGTATCGGGTTTCCCAGTATTTATCTTCCTCTGGAGAACATTCGAAAACGAGAAAACGATAAAAGAAAGCAAGATTGCAAAGTAACTAAATGGCAATTCTTTTTGTTATACAAAATACTTACAACACACGTATCTATCTTAAGATGAAAATGTAATCTGGTGTAAGGTCGCCTACTGTACCCAATATCCAGCTATGTATCTACATCGTATAGACTGTACCAATATCTTTGATACAGAAGAAAATGACACTAATAGGTAAGTAATGTAATTTTCCAGTAGTTGATAGGTAAGAGAAATTTTTTTAATATTTTTGTCAACTACGTCGCATGTAATGATCAGAAAATTCTAAAAAAGTTATATATTGTACTCCATTGTACACTTTAACCCACTACCTAATTGACTTTTCGCCAGCCCATTGGAGTTGGAGGGTAAGATCTTTTATTAAGAGGAGGATTTTTTGCATGACTGTAAAGGAATCTGGAAAGGAGTGGGTGTTTTCTGGGATGTTTAAGGTTTATCTTTTTTGTTTCAAATTGGGGCAGAGGAACAGGAGGTGTTGGCTCGAAGTTGCAAAATTGACTCGTAGGTTTGGGGGCTCGTAAGTATAGATGGTTATGGGTTATTTTTGTGTGACCGATTCTAAGACGTGTAATGATTATTTCAT